>CANXYC010565246.1:0-22320 GCA_948193065.1 Aleurites moluccanus | reverse complement strand
ATGTATACATATATATATATGTATATATATATATATATATGTATGTATATATATATATATATATGTATATATATATATATATATGTATATATATATATATATATATGTATATATATATATATGTATGTATGTATGAATGGTGATTTCATAAATCATGGAAATGAACAATTATAATGATAACCATATATGTTGTGGATGTGTATTATATATGAGATCCAGGATATGAGTGTTCTATGGGTTTATGGTGGCCTTAAGCCTACCCTTGCCCTAGGACCGTCGCACCACTAGAGTTGGGGTGTGACATGCATGCTAAAATTCATCAAACAGAAATGAACAAACACATATTTGCTTCAACATTTCAAGTACGGGGTATTATAGTTACATAATTAACAAAACATAATAATTATAACTACTGTAATGATTTGTCAAACAAAATAATTATTTAAAAAAACAAAAACCTATCAACAGTGTTTAGAACCTCAAATGCAACTCAACCCAACAAATAATTTGAATTACATTGATCATTTTTTCACAATTTCAGCCAAATACAAAAATTTGCAATTTTTCATTTCATTACCGAAACAGAAACCCCTAAAAATTACTTAAATTTCATAGAAACTAATGGTTTTAATAATCGAATTCTTTAAATAATACCACATTTTCGATTCTCATTCAAAGCAAAACAAACAAACAAAAAATAAATTGCGTGCGTGTAAACAATCAAACTCACCAATTTGGTTCTCCAAAGCTAAATCGACTATCTCAATAATGCAACTATTAATCATCAAACCTTCAATTTGTCCAGATTCCACTTATCTCATGCATGCTCAATTTACTGCTTCTTCAACGAGGATCAATGAGTTATGTAACTTGTATTTCAAATTAATCGACTATCTCAAATGCTTTTGGAAGCTAATTGATTTATCAAAAACAAATTTCATCTTTTTGATTTGTTATTGTACATAAGGTTAGTGTAGTAATTTTCTATCATATATCACTCCAAACTGTAGTACAGTAGACAATAAGAAAAATAGCGAATTATAGTGATAGAATGATGTTAATTAAAGAATTAATAGGCTAAAAATAGCTATTGAGGAATACAGAGAAAATTTAAGAATAATTGTTACAGAAGAATTTTAAAGATGATAACCAACAAAATTATCGGTAGAGAATTTTTATACATTTTTAAAAAGTTTTTACATAAATTAATTGAGGATATTTAGAATTAAGATTCTAAAATATTAAGAAAAAATAATTTGAGGTTCAATATGAAGTTAGAGAGAGAAATGGATAGTAAAGAGATGAAAATGATAAGAAAATCTGACTTTTTAAAGAATTTATCGGTAGACGATTTTTAATTAATTTTCGACAATAATTTGTGCAAATTTCTTTTACATGAATTAATTTTGATGGATTTTGGATTAATTAAAAATAAATTGAAGTATATATGATATTTAATGTGAATGAAAATGGATACAAAATAAGAGACGTAAATTATCGATTTTCGAAATTTTACAGAAACGGGTTCGGTATAAAATTTTTGTAGCTACAGAGGTTGAATGATTAAGTTGAATTGAGGTATTAAGGATATTATAAGGTTCCATAGGACTTAAATGTCAATAATTTAAGGACTTAATTAAAAAGAATTAAAAAAATTATGGTAGCAATAATAATTAAGGAAAATTATGGGCAAAATGTGCAATTATCAAAAGTTATGGGACCCACCAATAAAAGATCATTTTTTTATCAAAATTATGGAACATTTTGATGGGTTTTCCAGCCATATATTGGCAAGGGAAAGAATTATTATTGTGGACATTTTCTTAAGTGTTATAAGGAATTGACAAGTAAACAATTCTA
This sequence comes from Aleurites moluccanus, assembly GCA_948193065.1. Classification (NCBI taxonomy): domain Eukaryota; kingdom Viridiplantae; phylum Streptophyta; class Magnoliopsida; order Malpighiales; family Euphorbiaceae; genus Aleurites; species Aleurites moluccanus. The sequence goes on along the minus strand of CANXYC010565246.1, from coordinate 20,460 downwards.
GAATAATCTAAATTTTTCTTCAAACTTTTGCATCTATTGACTTGGTGTTTATAAAAAGAAAAGAAGAGAATAGTTTTTCTGAAGTGGATGAATGAACCTCCCATGTAGAAATAGCTACCAAATATTTTCAATCCAACCATAAAAACCAACCAAATAGATTAGGAAAGGCTTGATGGAAGAGGAGGGATGGCATAAAATTGATGAAAATTTTTGTATTCAAGCAATTTGGTGGAAAAAGAGGAGTACTTCAAGATTTTAACTCAAGGTAAGTATCTTAAACTTCAGTTTTTAATTTAATTTAAGAGTTCTATAGCTTAATTTAGTAAAGAATTGAGTTAATTATATAAAAAGGGTAAGAGATGGACTAAGGTTTAAAGGGGGATTCTGAATATGTGTTAAGGTAGTAGCTTGTAGTTCAAATTCTAGATTTTTAATGTTTGAATTTGAGGTTGGTTAAAACATGAAATTTGTATATAAATATGTTAATTTGATTTTTAAAAAATGAATTTGGGAAATTTGAACTGAGGAGAGAGTAATTGAATAAAAATCATGACTGGTGAGAATCAGGGTTATAGGAAAAATGCTACTGTATTTTTGTTGTGTAGAATTATAAAGACAAAATTAGAAGAAGTGTTTAAAATAAAAAGTGTTAATTTATGTCTTATCTATAGTTTTGTAAAAAAATTTTACAATTGGATTTGTGGTTTATGAGATATCGAGTCATAAGTGTAGACTGTCAGAATTGACTGATAATCAAAATATAGGTTATAAATTTCTATTGATATGAGGGCCTTAAAGTATAAATTAAGGAAAGTGTAAAACATAAAACATTTTTATTTATGTGTCATATAAGTTATGTAAAACAGTTTTGCATTTGGAGTAGCATGGATTGAGTTAGAGTAAAAGAAGTAGAGTCTGCCCGAAACAGGATTATAAGACAGTATGTATGACTTTGAAATTTTACCAATAATTATGCAACACCCAAATTAATCTAAATTTTGAATATGTTATAATATTTTATGTATATTTTCAATATAAAAAATTACATTAATTAGATAAGTATGGATTGAGATATAGATAAAACAATACAAACTGTCATAATAGGATTATAAGGCAGATTGCAGGGCAACATGGCTGATTATGAGATTAAGTTTAAATTTACACCATAACTTGTGTAGTAGCGTAATTAATGTGATTTTTGGATATGTTAGAGCTTAATATATCTAGTTTAAGTAGAAATAAGAATTGAAGTATTTGGATAAGTATAGAAAGAGATATGGATTAAGGAACAAAGGCTGCCAGTATGGAATGTTACACAAAAAAACCTTAGTGATTTGGGAAATTTAGGAATTTCTTAAATATAAGTGTAATAATGTAATTTTATATTAAATAGTATCTAAATTGGAATTAATTGAATATGTAGAGTCAATAGTGAATAAATGACATAAGCATTGGATTAAGGAAGAAAGAAGTGGAAAGTGTATCAGTGGAAAGTGCCCAGTGAGGTGAGTAATATACATACTATTTTGCTTGATATTGCCTTCAAATTAAATTATTGAAATTGTCATGAAATTCCATTATTGGCCAAAAATATTAATTGAATGATCCATGATTAATTTCATGGCCTTTATAATCCCAAATGATTCATTTTAAATGAATTTGCATGATTGACCTAATGTTTCATATATTGAACCTTTGGAAGTGCTTAAGTTATTTTTGATACCTAATGATTAAGCATTATAAATATATATGGCATTAATGAAATGATAGAAGTTTTAATGACATTGTGCACAGTGGTTTAATGATCCTAGTTAGGAGGGAGTTGAGGTCCTAGCCATGCGATCAAATCAACCTTATGAGTAAATAACATGCTACCGGATTGTAGCCTCTGCTTAAATAATCAATAATGATTATGTCATTTTATGATATGATATGCTATAAATTCTTGATACCAATGTGGAACTGAACCTATATGTTAAATGACTTTAATTTTACAAATCTTTAATTGATTAATGAACCCATTATTATTGTATATTTTATGTCATCATTATCTTCCTTGTGAGCAACGCCCCTCACCTAGCCTTACAAGTAAGATAATATGCGTATCACTCACTGAGTATTATTATACTCACCTCATAATTATTTATTATTTTTCAGGAACAAGGTTGTAGTGGTGGTTGTTTCCCAAGTCATCTATTTCTCCGGCTTAGGACGTCAAAAAAAACTCTAATGTAATTATTTGTTTCAAGGAATTATATTTATATATTCTTAGAGCTCCATAGTACTATTGGGTAGGTAGTTGTGAATGTATATAAATGCTTTATTTAATGAAAGTTACAAATAAAATGAAATACAAATGATGTGTATAAGTTAATGAAATAAAGACTATAGAAGTACTATGAATGTTAAAATGTAATTGTGACTTGGTATGCATATATAGAAGTATTTTATATATGACTATGAGAACTGTGGAGTTGAGGTTATAAGGATTATGAAAATATTGGGAGTGTCATTTCTATGCAGTTTGTGTAATATGACAAATATGTCATGGGATTAGATTAAAAATACAAGGGAAACCTTGGCAAAATTTCTGTAATAATAATAATTTTTAAGTAGAATTTGAATATTAAAGACTGGTTTTAAATTTAAATGATTGATGATTGACGTGTTTAAAGGTTCTACGAGTTTCCGGTGACTTTAGGTTTACCCGTGTCCTAGGACCATTGCGGCCCAAAAGTGGGTCGTGACATGTCATTTTATAGAAGTTGTCATATATGCTCACTTAAGTAATTCCATGTCAGCAGAAATAACCGTAGTAAATTATAATTTGTCCAAATCAGCACGCGTGACATACACGCACTTCATTCATTGGATTTTTGTGGCTACGTACTACAAATTTGCCAAATTTGAGATGTAAATTATCAAGTTTTAAATTTTAGGGGATAAAATGACTTTTTGTAATAAGTTTAGGGGAGAAAATATGAATTAAGCTTATATAAGTGTATATATTTGTAATATCTGCCATTTTTTGAACTGTAATTTGATTTTGTATGTTTGGAGAATTTATAAAAAATCTTAAATGAGAATATTGAGAATTTCAGGAAATTTTTGTTTTGGTTACAGTAGAATTCAATGTTGATCATTACTTGCTCTTAAAGACATAATTTGGTAAAGTGTAAAACATAAAAGTTGTTAATTTATGTCTTAGCTATAAATTTGTAAAATGGCTTGGTAAAATTCTGTGTATATAATGAGTTGTGTCTATTTGAGCAAGGTTGGCGTGGTTAAAAATTTCTGCAGGAATGCAGTGTTTGTTTGAAATTACTGGGAATGACTGAGGCAGAATTAGTGGAAGTTGTGAAAATAAAAAATGTTCTTTTATATGTTGAAAGGATGTCTGTAAAATTTCAAAATTTTTAGATAAGTATATCTCAATGGAGAGTAATTTGTATCAAGGTTGTTCGGTCAGACTTTGAGGCAGGAGTCTGGGTGACTTTTGGAGAGTCACTACGGGCTGTGTGTAGGTTGGTTTAATGTGAAATTTTGATATGTTGTGTTTCTGTCTATTGATTATAAGTGGCAAGAAGAATTGGTAAGTTTGGATATTTTTAGCTCAATTGCGAGTTGGCTAAGTGGGGAGATATTCAGGCAAGAGTTTAACTTAGAAGTATTGGTTATGGAGAACCAGCCTGATGCGAGAAGGCATTTCGCGGACTGGAAATGCGAGGTGGCATTATGGTGAAGTGGCGAAGAGCTTTGGCAAGAAGCTTTGGCGAAGAGCTTTGGCAAGAAGCTTTGGCGAAGAGCTTTGGCGAGGATCTAAGGCGAAGAGGAGTTGGCGAAGAGGCATCATGCGAGGAGACAGTGTGCGAAGAGAGAATGTGCGAAGTGGCAGTTCGCAAAGAAGCGAAGAGGCGAAGAAGCATTGCCGAGGTGGCGCTTGCGAGGAAGAGTTGCGAGGAAGGTCTGGCGATGCAGCATACGCAAGGTAGCATATGCGAACTGGATTGTGTGAGGCAGCAATTGTTGGATCAAGATTTGCGAGCTGGGAATGCGAAGTGAGATGGGCGAGCTGGCTTAGGTGAAGTAGCTTTGCCGAGGCGATTTGGAGAGCTGGTTTAGGCGAGGTAGCTTTGCCGAGGCAGGTTTGGCGAGGCGAGGTCGCTAGCATGTTTCTGGGCAGAGGTCTATTTAACCCTAGTGACCTAGTAGCGATTTTTTTCACGCTTTTTCCCTTCTTTCTTTCTTTTGAAGAATTCAGTTTTCTTCTCAGATTTGTTCCATATTTTATTCTAAGGCATTAAAGTTTAGATTCATGCAATAGACTTCTAGATTAGTCTATATTAAGGCAGAATCATCAATTTGAGCAGTATTTTGCAGAAAACTCAGTTTGAAGAGAATAAGGTAAATTTTCTTCCTAAATTATTTTCTTTGGATTTATTTAAGTTTATGGGTTAGGATAATTAATTATGGGTATATAGAATTTATTTCTAGTGATCTGAAGCAATTAATGGTAATTAATGTGGGAGAAATTTTGGAGGTTCAACTGCTGTGAACAGTAACTCCGAAATTTAATGTGAAATTTAATGCAGTTTTCTTTAGAGAGATTAATGAAATTATTGTTGAAAATTAAAAATAAAGATTTAAGATAATTAATTAATGGAAAATCATGTGGAATATTATTAATTTGGAAAACCCTAATTTTTGTATATTTGGGAAATTTCTTAGGAGGAGAATTCAGAATTTGATTGAGGAATTTAAGTGAGCAGTTGCTAAAGGAATTTAAGGAAATTTGTGCAAGAGGTAAGTATGAACATTTATTTGTTTCTTGCTTCTAGAAATAATGTACCCAGCATTCTTCGATTTGTTGTTCATATGTATGTATTCGTATATATATAATATAAATGACTTGATCAATTTTTCTTGGATCAAGATCATATGATTATTGTTTATGAAACCCGATTGAATGATGTTATATGGATGATGGTCTTGCGACTAATATATTTCCTATGAAATTGAAACCCCATGACTCATGGATAGAACATTCTTCCTAATGAGAGTAAATTCATTGGTCCATTGTGTACTTTGGGAACTCAGCTGGTAGAGTTCTGTACCAGTGTTCTACCTAGAGGGGACCAGGAGCTCTAGGCGCATGTCTGGCCAAGCATGTGTGCACGTTGAAGTAGCAAGGCTACCAATACGTATGTATGATATGTGATCAGTTCTTCCAGATGATATTTGATAATGCCATTTCTTGTGGGCATTCTTTGTTCTAAAGATGAACCCATGATTTGAATTTGAAATGATTTGATATAGCCGAATTATTATGAGAACTACATTTCTTTCAAGTAAAAGCCTATGACTTGCTTCATGCCTGTATGTTTAATTATTTGTTCATTGACCATGATTCGATATTTCGTTCTTTTTGTATAATGTTCATATCTTACTAAGTTGAAGGCTCACTCCTCTTCTGTGGATTTCAAGTGATAGTTTAGCTTGTGAGGGAGCTAGCAGAGAAGATCAAGCTTCTTGACTTTTCATTCCAAGAAGCTTATATTGTAAATCTTTTGAGATATAATTATGTATATTCATTGAATGGTATTATGACTCAATATGTAATGGGAGTATACTCTAGAGCTCCGTAGTTAGTCATTAGAAGATGATACTATTTTGATGTATGAATTGTTATCTTTTGAGTACTCTTGTTCCTTAGTGATGTGGGATGCATCTTTTGATCAGTAAGGAACAAGAGAATATTATTATGAAATGATATAGTGAAGAAATGATTTATGCTTGAATGGATTATGAATATGATATAACATGATTTTATACTTAATATGAATGTATATGAGATTCAAGACTTGGGAGTTCTACGAGTTTATGGTGGGCTTAAGCCTACCCTTGCCCTAGAACCGTCGCACTACTGGAGTTAGGGTGTGACACATCCTAAGGAACCTTAAAATTCAATTTAGCACAATTATTAAAGTCATTTACAAAAGTGCACTTTTTAGGTAATAGTTATGGTTATTTAGAGCATATTGAGCACTGATTTTGTGCTTTTTTGCTTGGTTGACCTATTGAACTTAGATGACTCTTATTTTTTGATGTAAGATAGCTCACTTGATGAACTTTTAATATACATTAAAACCTAATTAGGATTAAGGGCTGCTTACTTATAAGTTGTGGGTTCAACAATAGGGGTAATAATAGAGAGGAAAGCATAATGAGTGGTTGAAAAAAATAAGAGACTGGCTTGTGATGGAAGTAGTGTCTGTAGAAGGAACATAGATAACAGTGGAGACATAGTCTTGAAGCCATAAAGGTTTGGTGATGGCTCTAGTACTTCTTCATAGTGGAACAAGCTCAATAGAAGTGTTGGGAATATATTCATTGTGTATGAAATCTAGAGTGTTAACCTAAAAATTTAATTATTGAGATTAGAGAGTCTAATTATATATAAATTCATTTAACATTTTGTATTTAGCTCATGTAAGATTTATTATCTTAATGCTACCTTAAGTGACAATCGAGTTAGGATAATTTTTTTATCAAGCCCAATTGGTACTTACAAATTTACGATGAAAAATGAATTGACACGGACGAAGAAATAAATTTGAAAGTTCATCACCGGATAAAGGATAATTGAGTAAAACTCACTACGTTACGAAATTGAAAGCCAATTCGGGTGTAAAAAAAATTAAAAGCTTATTACCAGGTGAAAGACAACAGAAAAAAAATTTACCATGAGAAAAAAAATTGGAATCAAACTAAACCCAAAAATTAAAAAAAAAAAAAATTGAAATCCCAATCCAGGGTATGAATCATTTTTCCGCTCTGATATCATATTAGAAATATTGAGAACTTATGTAATCTTCAAAGTGCTAATCTCAAAACTTAATTATTAAGATTAATCATATAAGTTCATTTAACATCTTATATTTAGTTAATGTGTAATTTATTATCTTGACCAGCCTAACTTGGCATTGAACTCCATAGCCACATTATTATATCTCTCGACACAATCGTATCCACCCATTATATTTGTATTTCTTTCTAATGGCATAACCCAACCCATCAAAGGATATTTTTCTAGCGACCTAAACCATATAATTTCTTTAAGAAATTTTCTGCAATTCCTGCAAGAAAATCTTCTTATTGTTCGATGGTATACTGAGCTGATCTGCCTGCTGACATTGCATAATAGTTCTCTAAGAAGTCTTGTTCCTTGTGCTTATTAGATGTATAGCTTCGGTTATTGTTTGAGTTCCTTTGGTTTCTCCAAGATATGCTTTTAGTCTCCTTCGATAATCCTTGTAAAACTCTAATTGCTTCCAAAATGGTATCACTGATAGCAAGACGAAAGTAAATTCATAGTGTTATTTCAAAACATAGTACTATGATAAGTGATTTAAGGAAGTCACGGAAAAGTTGGGGGCATTCCTTGTTTTGGTTTGTATTCTGAGACAAAATTCCTGGGAAGTTTGAGCAATTAGCCAACTTCTTGACCAAATAAGAAGGGGGCAAAGGGCCAATATGGCCCCTTAGTTTTTTTATTTTTTTCGAGGTCCAATCAAGCCCCTAAGATGCTTTTAGGCCCAATTTAAATCATTTCATTCAATTAAATTCATTTTTTTTTTTTAAAAAAATAAAATAAAATAATAATTTTTTATTCCAAAATAATGAATTATTTTTATTATTTATTGTAGAATAATTAAAAAATTAAAAACTCAAGAAGACAATTACACAAACCTAGAAAATCAACCAAGCAATTCAAAATAAACCCCCCTGTCATTCACTTCCTGCACTGTAAAAAGAACTATAAATTTTCAATTTCTTATCAAATTCTCTTAAGAAACCTCCTTTCTTTCAATGCAATTGTTATTGTATAATTCTGCAACTCTACCTCTTCATCTTCTTCGTTTCCAGAAAACAGAAGAATAAAGTAGTATGATTCATCAAGCTTTCTTTAGCCAAAGGCCATTGAATATCATTCATAAGTTTTGGTCAAATCTCAAAATATATATTTGAAATAATGAATTATTAGTAAAAGAATACATCCAATAAATTCAAAATCCAAATAGAGAAAAAAAAATCCAATAAGTTTTAAACCTGAAAAAAATTCAAAATCATTAATTTTGATAAAATTAAAATGAAAACAATAAATAAACAAATAAAAAGAGAAAAAGAAGATCTGAATAAAAATAAGAAGACGACAATAATAGACATATGTAGAACATAAAGAAGAAGAAGAAAAACTAAAAAAAATTCATATCTGAAACAAGGAATCTCTTTAATTGACGTCAATCACTTTCACACCCTAGTTAAATCTTATTTATAAGAATCAAATTAACTCTGATTAATAAGAAAATAAAATAAACTATTTTACTAATCGAACTAATCCTTGGGGTTAGTTCACTATATTTACTATTTAGCTTGATTTATTTAAATAATAGCAATAATAATGATCTTTTAGTAAAATTTTAAGCACGCATGTTGTTGTTTTTTCTTATTATGCTATTATCTTTTTGAAATTATTGGTATGTCAATGATAAATTAAATGATAAATCTATGTTGATGTATAATTTAAAAAACAAAATACTAAAAAATAAATTTTAAATAAAAATATTTACTTAATAAATAATTGTGATTAATTTTTTATTTAATTCAGTCCATCAATTCAATTAAAGTTAGGGATGATAATTATATTCCGATCCGCTCAATCCGAATGGAGTGGGTTATATTCATCCCGTTTAATAAATGGGAAGAGACAAATATTTTTTTTTCAATCTATGGCAGGTTAGTATTAGATCAAGTAATTGTAATACCCGATCCATATCCGACCCGATTATATATATATATTTTTATTTTTTAATATTTTAAATATTTAATTTATATATATATTTTTTATATGAAATATAAAATGTATTATATAAATCTTTGAAAAAATATATAAATATTTTTTAATAAAAAAGTCAAATAAATAAAATAAATATATAAACAGATATATCCGACCTAACCCGTTACTCGATTCGAAATAGAACGGATGACAGGACGGACATTTTTATTTTTCAATGGATCGGATTCGAGTTTTAAAAAATTCAATCCAGATTCGATCCGTTGTCAAGTCTTTCACCCAAGAGCAATCCTTTAGTGCATGTAAACAATCACAAAGTGAGCACAAATGATTAATTTCAGCAATGTGAGAATTTAAACACTCACAGTAAGGCAGAATATTCTTACAAGCTCGCCACGTAAAGATACGCACCTTAGGGGGAATATTTGAATTCCAGAGTTTATTCCAGAAACACTTATATGGGTTATTAGATGAAGAAGCTGAATGAGGGTCATTAAAAATTTGAGCAGCAATTTGGCAACCTGTTCTTACTGTATACTGGCCATTCTAACTATAATGCCAGCACAATTGATCTATTGGACTGAGAGAACTGAGAGGAATGCTAAGAATAGTTGCTGCATCCATAGAGAGAAAGGTCTGTTGAACTAACTCCGAATTCCAAGAATTAGTATCTTCATCTATCAAATAATTAACATATTCTTCTAACCCCAGCACAGATGGACTAGTAAGGACACAAAAATAGGGAGGTCTAGGAATCCACTGATCATGCCAAATCTGCACACTTCTACCATTACCAAATATCCACCGCATACCCTTTTCCAACAATCACCTCACCCTACATATACTTCTTAAAATATAGCTTGGTTTATACCCAACTGAAGCTTGCAGAAATCCACATCGAAGATGATATCTAGCTTTTAGTCCCTTAGCAATAAGAGAATCAGAATTAGTGATTAACCTCTAGCCTTGTTTTGCTAAGAGAGAAACATTAAAAGCTTGGAAATCCTGAAAGCACATCCCTCCCTTTTCCTTTGATTGACACAACTTATTCCAACAAACCCAGTAAATCCCTCTTTCTTGTACATTGCAACCCCAACACACACACCACACGAAACAACCAACACCCCCCCCCCAACCCAACAAAACAACACTTACAAATTTAAGAGCGGAGATAATCACACAAAGTTTGAGGCAATCTGAACATAGACATTGCATAGGTAGGAATGCTTTGGATAACTGATTTGATAAGCACCTCCTCAACAGCCCCTGGATAGCAGCTTTTCTTTCCAACCTGTTAATTGAAAGAAAAGCTGCTACTTTAGACTTACCAAATAAAGTTGGTAATCCCAAATGCCCTTCATGCTGATCAACCTCTTGAACCTTTAAAATTCTTTTAGCAAATAATCTATCAGGCTCCAATGCGTTCTTGCTGAAAGATAATTTTGATTTGTCAAAGTTAAACTTCTGCCCCGATACTTTCTCATACTCCCGAAGAATCTGTTTGAGAACTTGACGCTCTTGATATGAAATTCTAGCAAAGATAACACAACCGTCAACAAATAGTAAATGGGAAATCAAAGGAGCTTGTCGACATACCCAAACTCCATAAAGAGATCCAGCTTGGACGCTATGTTCAATAAGACCAGAAAGATCCTCAGCACATAATAAAAACAAATATGGTGAGAGAGGGTCACCCTGTCGAATTCCCCTTGTAGGAACAAATCAACCCCTTTGGAATACTATTTAACAAAATAGAGTAGGACACCAAACTCACACATTTCATTGCCAAAGCAACAAACTTAGGATTGAAACCCAATCATATCAGAACGCCCTTCAAAAAAGACCACTCATATGCCTTTACTACATCCAGCTTTAAAGCGAGGAGTCCGTGTTTACCCGACTGTTTATGTTTCATAAAGTGAAAACATTCATGGGCCACCATAAAAATTATTTGAAATTAAATGGTGAGGAATAAAAGCACTTTGAGCAGGGGAGATAATACAATGGAAAAGAGGTCTTAGTCTGTTTGCTATGACTTTTAAAATTAACTTATATAGGACATTACATAGACTAATAGGTTGATAATCTTGGGGTGTTTCAGGCTGTTGTTTTTTCGGTATCAGAGTAAAAAGGAATGGTTGAGTTTTGATGGCATCGGTTCACTATTAACGATGTGAAGAACAAATTGAACTATGTCTCGACCCATAATATCCAAATATTTCTGATAGAAGATAGCAGACATACCGTCAGGACTCCGAGCTTTACAAGGATGCATCTGTTTAAGGGCTGCCACAACCTCATCTCCAAACCATAACCGAGCCAAAAATTGATTCATATCATCTGTAACCCTCTGAGGAATAAATTCCAATACTTGAGAGATCATTGTTGGATTGCCTGTGCGAAAAATATCATCGAAATAATTAATAAAAATGGATTCCACAGTAGGTGGATCGGTTTCAACAGAACCAAATGAGTCCAAAATTTTATGAATAACATTCTTTCGTTTCCTCCAGGATGCCTTGTGATGAAAAACTTTGTATTACGGTCTCTTTCTTTCAACCAAACTGCTCTAGATCGTTGGTCCCATATTATCTCCTCCCTTAATGCTACCTCGCCTAATATATTTTCAAGCTCACGTCTAACAGCTACTTGAGTAGCAGTAGGATTCTGCAGTTGAGCACTTTTAAGGCGATCTGTGATAGCTTTCATTTGTTTTGATATGTGCCCAAACTCTTCAGGATTCCACTTACCCAACCCTTCAGCCACAGAAGCTAACTTACCACAAACCCCATACCCATACAGCCCAAAACCAGATTGTTCCCACAGCTATTTAATCATTTGGACACACTCCTTGCTTGTAGTTCACATAGCTGCAAACTGAAAAGGACGGGAGCCTTGGACTTGCGTGATAGGAATTACTTTGTGATGAAGCATAATAGAAAGGTGATATGATCCTATACATTCAAGATGCACCACTGAAGCATCAAGAAATAATTGTTGTCCTGCCAAATTCATAAAAACTCGCTCTAACCATTCCTGGATAAAAACCTTCCCCAGAGCGACCATTATCCCAAGTAAAAGGAAACCAGCAAAGCCCATATCCAGGAATTGACACTCATCCATTGCTTCCCTAAAACCCACATTGCTCCTTGACTTCGAGGAGGCCCTCCTTGTTTCTCACTTAATTGAAGAATTTCATTAAAATCTCAAGGCAAATCTGAATGGGACCGAATTTATTTTAACAATTGCTATGACATATATTTCTGATTGTGCTCAAGCCAACCACAGAACCCAGTCCTACCCAAACTATCAACAACAACATAGTTAGTAAAACCAAGTTTCCTTTTAATTCTGTCAACACCATTACGGTCTAGCTTCGTCTCCATTAAGAAAACTAGACTGGGACCTTCTCACAACAACAACCGTCGTAGCAACGCAACTGTTCTAGGGTTCCCAAGCCCAGTTAAAAATATTGGTATATTAATTAATCCTAATATATGTTCTAATATAAATTTTAATGGATAAAAACTCATTAACTAATTTAATCCTAGTGTAACCTTATATATATATATGCTAGTTAGAGATAGTATATTAGGTATTTCAAATTAAATATTTAGAGTGTAATGTTTCAAACAATCACATATTGCCTGACCTAAAACCTTAACAAGTATTATTTTTGTTTGATTTTGGATTCAAGGTTTTGAAAATTTTCTAATTTTGATTTCAAACATTCTTTCTAATTTGAATTTAAGTTTATTGTTCTTGATTCAAGTTCTAATTTGATTAATTAAATAATCAAGTTTGTTGTTTTTTATTTAAGTTCTAGTTTGATTTAAAAAAAAAAATTCCCACCGAAGCCCAACAACGGAGTTCGGTGAAGCAAAGAAGATTTGAAACTGATTCGGTTCGAATCACTAGTTCAGTTCGATTCAATCGCTAGTTCGATTCAAGTGCATTTGTTCCAACTTTCCTTCTATATAAGTTTTGTTATTTAATTGTCTATTTAAATATATAGAAGAATAGATAAACGTGTTCCAATTGAGATGGTCAAACTGAAAACTTTTAATGGATCTGAATTTAATTTCTGGAAGCAAAAGACTCAATTTGGACTAAAATATAACAATATATTCTACACTGTTTTGAGTACCTTTACTGATACGATGGAGGACGTTGATGAATCTTAATGGAACAAGGATGATGACTTTTGTAAGGACTATTTATTGAGTTGTCTTTTTGATCGACTGACAGAAGTTTTTAGCAAATACAATATTGCTAAAGAAATCTGGGATAATTTAGATGCTAAATTTAAAAAGGAGGAGGAATTGTCTAAAACACACCTAGTTGACAAATTCATGAATTTTAAATTTAATGAAAATATGAAAATCACTCCTCAAGTAACTGATCTAGAAAATCTAAAATCTAAATTAAATAATGAAAAGATCATCATCTGTGATACCTTCTTAGTTGGGGCAATAATTTACAAACTACCTTCTGCATGACACACTTTTAAAACTGAAATGTATAGAAAAAAGGTGTAAGTAGGACTGGATGATCTCAAATGATTCATCAAAATCGAAGATGAGAACATAGTTAGAAATAACTTGGAAATGGTCACACAACAACAGTCAACTGCTAACACAATCACATTCCAAGAAATTTTCTAGGAGATCCAAGTCGATTAAAAATGAACCTCCCAAGTTGGAGGCCAAAAAGACCATTTCTAAGAAGAAAAGGGGCAAGTGCCACAACTGTAGGAAATGGGGTCATTTCATTGCAGAATGTAGAGCTCTCCTAAAAATTAAATCTAACACACCAAATAAAGAAATAAATATGATAGTATAGAATACTGAGCCTCAGAATTTTATTGCTATGATCGAAAAAAGTGAAAAGGCTAGTACTTCTCCAGAATGGTGGTTAGATACAGGAGTCACATGCCATGTTTATAAGAACAAAATGCAACTTGATGATGCTATTGGAGTCAACGAGACTATCGTCGTTGCTAGTGGAGACAAAGAAGTAGTGACTCACACTGATACAACAAACATATAGATCTCTTCAAGTAAACTCTAACTCTCAAAAATGTTAAAATAGTTCCATATATCTCAAAGAATTTAATTTCTATCAGTCTTTTAGATATTGCTGGCATGAACACTTTAATTTCTAATGGTAGAGTAACTTTGTCTGTTAATTCTTGTTATTTTGGATGTGGTTTTTTGGTAGGTGATATGTATAGACTGAGTTTAGCAAATAAAATAGTTAGTCATGTTAGTTCAAATTTAATTGATCCAAATATATTGCATTATCGATTAGGACATATGAATTATAAGAAAATGGCTAAACTAGCTAAAACTCATAATATACCATTAGATATTTCGATCAAATTTAACAGATGTGAAGTGTGTGCTCAAACTAAATTACTAGAAAACATTTTCAGTCGGTCTCTAGGAGTACACAACTTCTTGAACTAATACATTCTGACTTATGTGAATTTAAAAGCTTCACAACTAGAAGAGGTCGGAAGTATTTGGTAATATTTATAGATGATTTTTCTAGATTTTATCATATTTATCTGTTAAAATCTAAAGATAAAGTATTTGATGAATTTAAAATTTTCAAGAATCGTATTGAAAATCAATTAAACTTGAAAATTAAAAGACTTAGGAGTGACAGAGGAGGAGAATATAAATTGATAGAGTTCAAGGAATTTTGTAACTCTGATGGCATAGTACTTGAAACTACTGCTCCTTACTCACCACAATCTAATAGTATAGCTGAACATAAGAACAGAACGTTAACTGAAATGTTAAACTCTATATTATTGACAGCTGGCATGCCTTCTTATTATTGGGGAGAAACAACTTTGACTGCATGTCACATCCTGAATGGAGTGCCACATTCTAAGACAAATTCAATACCGTATGAATTATGGCATAAACATCCTTATAGATATGATACTCTAAAAACTTGAGGCTGTATCGCTTATGTTAGGATACCAGACCCTAGAAGACCAAAGGTAGGACCTAGGACCAATACATGTGTATACCTAGGTAGTGCATAGGATAGTACAGCTGATTGATTTTTGGATTTATCTACCAATGTGATTATAGAATATAGAGATACAATATTCTTTAAGGATAAATTTCTAAAAGATTAAGGATTGGCTTTACCTGGCATTGTAGAAATTAATTCAGAACCTTTAATAGAAATTACACCTAATTTCTTTAACACTCCTCAAATTAACTAATCACTACCTTTAAGAGTATCTACAAGAGAGAGAATTCCCAAAACGTTTGGTGAGAATTTTGTCACTTACCATTTAGAGGATGATCCATCTACTTATAAAGAAGCGATGAGATCTAGGGACTCCTTGTTATGGGTAGAAGCCATTGATGATGACATGAGTTCTCTGTTACAAAATCAAACTTGGCAACTAGTCGATTTGCCAAAAGGGGCTAAGACTATAGGTTGTAAATGGGTTTTGAAGAAGAAACTAAATCCTGACGGATCAATAGTACGGTATAAAGCACATTTAGTAGCTAAGGGATATACTCAAGTTTATGACATAGATTATATTGATGTATACTCACCGGTTTGTCATTTGACTACGATTAGAATTCTTTTTACATTGACATCTATTGAACACTATGTTGTGCATCAAATAGATGTAAAGACAGATTTCCTAAATGAAGATCTAACAGAGGAAATCTACATGAATCAACCTGAAGGGTTTGTCATGAAAGATTTTGAGAACAAAGTTTATAAATTAAACAAATATATGTATGGTCTAAAACAAACACCTAAATTGTGGCATATAAAATAAATTGATATGTTGATACTTGGTATAGATATTTCTACTGTAAATGAAGTAAAAGACGAATAAACTAAAACCTTTAACATGTCAGATCTTGATACAATAGACACCATTCTTGGAATGAAAGTAAGTTTTCGAGGGCAACGTATCACCCTTAGCCAAACTCATTAAATTGAGAAACTAATTTTTAAATGGGGATATAGTAAGTGCAAAGTGGCTAAGACATCATATGATCCTACAAAAAGACTGAGCCCTAATGAAGGAGCTAGTGTGAATCAGTAGGATTATTCCAAACTGATTAGTAGTCTCATGTATGCAATGACTTGCACTAGACCAGACATAGCTTTTACAATTGGCATGCTGAGTCGTTTTACTAGTAATCCTAGTCAAGAACATTGGAATGCCTTAACGAGGCTAATGAGATATCTTAAGGGTACTCTAAATTATGCTTTATGCTATAATGGTCATCCTCCTATCTTGGAAGGTTTTTCTGATGCATCATGGTACTCAGAATTTGGAGATAGTAAATCTACTAGTGGTTATGTTTTTACACTGGGTGGAGCAGCTGTGGCATAGAAATCCAAAAGACAGACTTATATTACTTTGTAGTCTATGGAATCAGAACTATCAACTCTAGCTTTGGCAGGAGGAGAAGCAGAATGGATAAGAGATCTGATCCTGGATATTCCATTAACTTGTCTAAAGATTAATTCTTTAAATTTATTTTGTGATAATCAAGCTACAGTTTCAGTAGTGAAAAACTCACTCTTTAATGGTAAGAGGAGGCATATTAAGTTGAGACATGCAATACTGAATTATCTTATAGAACAAGGTATTATCACTTTTGTTGATGTGCAATCAAAGGATAATATTGCAGATGCACTCACAAAAGGTTTGAACAAAGATCGAATATTCAAAATTATGGGGAAAATGGAGTTAAAAGCTATATGAGACTGGTATTAACCTACATCTGTGTTATTTTGAATTTTCGAATCTCCCTTTGGTGATTAAGATAAGCACTTGATAATGTTTTGATGTTTACAATTGTTATTATATAATTTCACATTTGATAATATATTATTTTGGGCGAATTGTCTCATTCCATATTTGATGAGATAATTTATCTCCATTTAGATGTTATATCCTAGGCGGTTGTATCATTCCATACTTGATGATACAACTTAACTAGATTTGAACTTGGCAGCTATGACATTCCACATAAAAACATGAAATTGTTCTTTTAAAAAAGAAACTGTTTAGGTCTTGTTCTTATAAAGAAATTTGACATTGATGCATACTATTATCGACATTAATGTATTATTGGTATTGATGCTTAATTGACATTAATATATTATTATTTTCAGTCATTGTGGTATTGTGGTAAGTTCTTTTGGATGAACTAGACACTGTAAAGTGCTATACAAATGATTAGATTCATATGAAATTCATATTTAGTAACTTACAGGAAATGACAAAAATGAAGGAGCAGAGCTGAACTGAACTTTTGATGAGGATGATCTACTTTAATAATTTTTCTATAGCTCTGGACTATGGGGGACTATTATATTTTCTTTCAGTTGAATAAATAGTTCACTTGCAAATGAAAATGCCATTTTTGGTTGAGTTTAGTTAAATTCAAAAACTCTATGTTGGTATACTTATTATTCAAATATATTTAATTTATTTGCTTCAATTTAGTTTGTTTCTAAAATTAATAATGTGCTTAAAGAATTCATATTTTGAGTGATGAATTTTTTTGTGATATGATGATTCAATATTTTATTTTGAATATTATATTATCTATCTATTGAAAAGTACTATATGTAGAACATAAGAGGAGATTGTTGAGTATATTAAATAACCCTAACATATGTTCTTATATAAGTCCTAATAGATAATGGACTTTTGTAGTGAGTCTAATGGGTAAGAGCTCATTAACTGGTTTAACCCTAGTATAAATCTATATATGCTAGCTAGGGGCAACATACTAGGTATTCCAAATTAAATACCTAAAGTGTAATGTTTCAAGCAATCACATATTGCTTAACCTAAAATCCTAAAATCCTAACATCCTTTATGTATACATATTTTAAAAATTAGTTACATGTGCACGATAATTAACCTTTATATAATAAAATTATAGATTAAGTCTCCAGTTACAAATTCAATAATGATAATAATAATTTAAAACACATTTAGTGCACATCATGAAAATTATTATAACTTTTTTTTTTTAAAAATCATCTAATATAGAATTCGAGTTGGATAAGATTTACAAAGAAGATAAAACTCTTTATGTATCTATTTTCTTTGTTAACAATATTCGAATTTGAGACACTTTGAATTGGAAGAATCATTGATTTATATTGTTAAGAATCTCTATTCCCTAGTGTGGATTTTGAACAATTGACAGAAATTTTAGGCTTTTTTTTGAAAAAAAAAAAATTGTCAATAGAAAATGGAATGGAATAGTTCATTATTTTGATACAAAAACTTTTTTTTTTTGTTATGGCTGTAGCTTAAATTTTCAGTTTTAAGTAGGGATGAAAAATATACAAACTCTATTTTGCATTAACCTTTCACTTTTATATTTGGATTTGGTTTCGCTATTCAAATTTGCAATTTTCACAATTTTGTAAAATAAAAAGTTATTGGTTAATATCTTCTCACTTTAAAAACAAAAATATTATAGTTTTAACTAATGTAACAAAATTAAATTATTTTAAAAATTAACGTTCAAGTTTGAATTAATTCATCTATACTAAAATTTTGTTCTTCAATGTTAAAAGAATATTATAATTTAAAAATAATTTTTATAAACATATATATAATATTTAGTTTTGTTTTGTTTGTATATCAAAATATAATTTAACGGTAAATATATATTTTTTTACATAATAAATTCTAGATCGATTTTCCTTTTTAATATTAAAAAAGAAAAAAAGCTTTGTTTAGTTAAAAAAAATAAAATAAAAATCCAACCTTTTATCCTACAATGGAATGAGTTGTGCCAAAACATGGATAATTAATCCAACTATTTTCAAACTTCTACCTTCTACCAAACAATATAACATTGGATTCTTTAATTTCCCCTATCATATCCATATCTCAATCACTTTCGCATCATTGTCATTTTAGTGGATATTTAGCAAAAAAAAAAAAAAAAAAAAGTATATATATATATTCATTGGTTATTTATTTTTATTTATTAGATTTTATGAAACTATTGAGTAATTAAATAATTATTATTTATAAAAATTTTAATTTATAATTTTTTAAATAATACATATTTATTTAAACACTAAAATTAAATTATTTTATAAAAAAATAACTAATTAAAATTAAATATTTATTCTTAATAATTCATTAAATATATTAATATATAAATAAAAATAAAAATAATTAATAATAATTTTATTAAATATTTATAACAATCAACCATCAACTAATTAATTAACTAACAACTAATCTTCTAGTGAAGCTACTTCGGTGTATGAAATTTCTTATTACAAATGATATTGACACTTTTGACAATCATGAAATGCCATTTATTTATTTAAAAATAAAAATCCTAACAATACAAAAGAACGACTTCACCAATCTCAGACATCCACATGTTAACTAATCAAAAATGTCTCTGGCTTTTCTTTAAGTTATTATTATTAAGATTAAATATTTATTCCAACGTATTATATATATATATATATATATATATATATATATATATATATATATATATATGAATTTTTATAGAATAATAATTTTCAAATTTTATAATTAGTTAAAATTATAATAATAAAAAATTATTAAATAAAATAAAAATATATTTTTTTTATTTATATAAAAATAAATTTATATTAATATATTTACACTTTAATTATATTTTATATAAATAGGAAAAATATTTTCTTATTTTATTTAATAATTTATTTTTAATAATAAGTGAAAATTTTTTATTTATATTTAATATATAGACTTATTTCATATTATTTTAAATAATATAATTTTTTTATTTTTTTTAACTAATGAAAACAATCAAAATTTTTATTTGTTTTATATATTTTTATTTTATAAAATTGACAGCATTGGCAAATATTTTTCAGATATCAAATAGACATCCAGATCTAATAGGCTAAACAAACTGACACGTTAAGCCAAAGAAAATAAATAGTCCAGAAGGGTACAAATGTCCCCTTCAAAAAATAATTAAAAGTCCCCCTTAAAAGATCATTGTCGGCAGGAGATCCAATGTATTATTTTTAGAATATTTATTAATCTAACTTGCAGACTTTTACAGCTGGAGGGAAAATAAAAGCCCTTGTGCTGGATGCCGTACGTTGTACAATCCCTTATTTTTTTTTAAATTATTCTCATATAATTCGTAATATTAATAATTAATATTAAAAAAATAATTTTTATAAATCATCATATTTATTTTAAATAATTCACATATTTATAATCAATTATATGATCATTTTATTTAATTATTTATTATCAAATTAATATAAATAATATTTAAATTTATTTAAAATAAATATATAATATTTTTTATATTTTATTTTATTTATATTGGTAAAATTTATATTCTAATAATTTAGATTTGACTTAATAAAATAATTAAATAAAAATAATAATAATAATTGATGTGTTTGATATATTGAGGATAAATTAAAAAAATAAATAAATAAAATTTAGTTAAAAAAAATTATTAATCCTTAATTTTTGTAAAAATAACTATATATATATATATATATATATATATATATATATATATATATATATATATATATATATA
>CANXYC010565211.1:0-36228 GCA_948193065.1 Aleurites moluccanus | reverse complement strand
AATATCCACCAAGAAATCAAAAATATCAGTTCTGGTAATGGCAGCAGCGATGTCATTTTTCTGAAGAGTCCTACGCTTATTCTCCTCAGCGTGAAGCCAAGAACGTATAGTAAGTTCCAAAATGAAAAGCTCACAAGCCTTAGCAAATAGAATTGGCGCCTCAGCCGAGATCATGCGAACATCCTCATCAGCCTTCATGATCTTCTTGATACGAGCGAGAGGCAACTGGTGGTTTTTGAAATCATTAACCTGATCGATCTCTTGTCGCTGATAAGACCAAAACATTTGTAGTTGTTGTTGCTGTTGCTGAAGGAGGTGGTGGAAAGGCGTTGGAGCAGGCGCGCCAGTGGTGGGTGGCTGTGGCGGGTAAGAGGCGGATTGTGCTTGTTGGCTGTTGGCGTCCATCTGATTGGCTAAAAAAAAATTTTTTTTTGTTCTTTTTCTTAATTAATTTTCCCTTTTTTTGGTTGACAAATGTCTGTGATGTGTTGGATTTGGTTCTGAGAGTTTGAGAGAGATGAGATGAAGTGATAATAAGGGTATTTGTTAGAGTCCGTTCGATTTGCTGATTTTGTTTATTTAAGTCTTTTTTTTTTTTTTTTTTCCTTGTCTTTTTTTTGGGAAAGACAGATTCCCCATATACTCATTTTTATTTATTATTGTATTAATATTAAAAGAATTCTCCAACTTTTTCCTTTTCTTTTACCAGTTTGACCATTTCCAATTGAAATTAATTTGTTTTAAGGTAACACAACAAAATCTTTTTTAAGTTTGGTTTAAGTAATTAGTATACAAATGGTTTCTATTTAGGTAAAGTTTAATTCTTTATATCTTGTGATAAAATCATTTTCATCGATTTTTTTTTTAAATAAATCTCATAAATTTATAATTGTTTTTTATCTTATTTAATTTAATTATTTAAATTTTAATTTAAATTAATCGATTCAAATCAGATTAAATTATATTATTATTAATATTTGAATAATTAAAATTTCCTGTTTTATTCTATGTGCTTTTTTTAAAGAAAAAGGTTTGATAGAAAATTTTATTGGACATGTGAGATGAATCTGTTCTCTCTCTTTTGTTTTTTTATTAATTTAGTTTCAACTTTCAATGCAAATTCAACCTTATTATCTAAAGAAAATATCCAACTTTATTTTCTTAAAACGGCTCTAGTAGACTAAACATTCGTTGCTCCAATATTCTCTTTATTAGGCCAATATGGAAACGATCAATTTGTTATTGTTAGGCATTGATGGAATATGTTATCAACACCATATATTTCTGCACTTCTTACAGTGATATAGACATCTCATAAATATTTTCTTTTTTCCTTTTTATTTTTTCTTCATTTTTTTTCTCCAATGTCCCTGTATGAATCACGTTACAGAATTTTGACTAATTGGACTCTCCAAGTCTAAATATTCCTCTAACATAGAAGCTTTTTCATTAATACTGATCTTTTTTAGGATCAAGATTCGGACATGACTAAGGCCTCCCAGTTTTGCCATTTGCCTGTACATGAATAATAATGAATAAGAGGGGAAGGAAAAGGACAGCTACTGCTCAGTCAAAATTTTCCAACGTTAGCCTTGCTGTTTCCCTCGACAAATAATACTAAACACCCTATATTGCATATTTTTTTGGTTCTTCAAGTATAAGGTGCTGTAAGTGTAGAGGGTTTAACCATACATCTATTCCCTGGCAACACAAATTATTTGAAGAGCAGGGCAAACGCAGGTGCATTTTTTGCCTGGGTGGGTGCTATCAGTATGAAATCAAGAGCACAACAATCATTGAACATGTGCAAATGACAATAGCCTAGGAAAAAAGATGTATGTCTGTCTCAATCAATTAAGAGTGCATATCTGTCTCAATAGTACATATATTTTGTTTATTCAGCTTCAGATTACTTGCCTTTTCCCATAATGGAATTTGCATGGCTGGCATAGGACACCAATTTGCCTTGCTAGTTCTCAACTTCTGCAATCATGCTAGTAATGGAATAAAAATTTTGCATTTGGTAAATAAGAGGTAAATAATTAAATGTGAGCTCCTAATTTGGTGATTACAGTAAAGATGGTTGATTGAGGCATGAAACTAAATGAGAGAATATATTTACTTAACACCCCAAATACAAGAGAAAGAAGAAACTAGTTTCAGCAAAGGTAAAAATTTGTCTAAGCTTCTCTGTATCAAGAATTAAAGATTGTAAAGCTATAAGGTGTATTGGAAAGATGTACAGCTCCTGGGTCACAAAATTAACCAGCTGCAAAAACAGTTCTAAAGGGTATTCAAAAACAAAATCAAGAGCAAGGTGGGCAGGAAATAATGAGCTTAGCCTATTGGTCGTTAAGTTATCAATTAACCCAGTAACCCTGTATGTAAATTCAGCCTTCATGTTATAGATGCAGCTGAGATAAATCTCGAGGGCATTTCATGACTACAAAAACACAACTGTAACCCACCAATTTGTTGAAAGAGAGTTAACTGCTGAATCAGTTTCTGTATAGACTTTTATAACTCTTTTCCTTTTCTGCTATCACTGTTAAAAGACCTACTTCCGGTCTCGCCTCCTTTTGTACACCAATAACTCGCCTCCTTTGATTTCCTTCTCTTTGTCCTTCCTCATTTCTCCTACATCTTCTTTAGCAGCAACTTTCATTGCACCTTTGTCCTTGGTTGTTTCACCATTTTCCATCAACCGTTCTTCCTTGGATTTCTTTACGTCCCCAACTGGATCCTTGGCTTTATCAGCATTTTGCACCATTTCTTCCTCCTGAACTTTTGCTGATACTTTAAGTAGTTCCAAGGGCATAGATGCAGGATCAAGTTCCCAACAGCCTCTGGGAGCATTATGACTTTCTTGACCTGTCAGCAAGTAAGAAGGGACCTGGTGAGAAAGCCGAAACAACTCTTCTCTTGGAATCGCCTTGGTTTTCCTAGAGTCAGAATGTCGACGAAACACTGTCTTGAAACCAGCAACTTTAACAAGAGGAGCAACAGTGACACCTCTATCCTCGTTGTAGTCTTCAAGCACTTCCACCATGTCATACTCATGTATCACTTCATCTGGGGTAAACTCATTCCAGTTAGGAGACCAATTCCTATAAAGAGCCCAGATATCTCCCTTCCTAGGATATATTTGTATGGTTCCTCTTGCGCCCTTTGCCCACTTATTAACCTTGTGTGAAAAGGAATTCAAAGAGTTTTTAACTTCATGTTTGCCTACCCAGAAGTCTCCACTGGTCTTGAAAAAACCAGAACCAATCCAGTTCAATGGGGATAATTCATGATTGTTTTTGGAATTAAGCCAACTGATCCGCACTCTGAATGGTTTCAACGATATCACACGGTGAATCACAGCATAATATCGAGGCATCCCATCATCGTCATCATAAGCAGCCCAAACCTGGTTATCACCAAATGATTTTTCTGTGCGATCCTTGTCGAAATCATGAAAATCTGGATCTGGAACAATCATTGACACTGCATCAGCACCCTTTGTATCATGATCATCATTAGAGTTGGCAAGAGAAGACATTGTGTGAGCTCTGGTCTCGGTATCTACAAACTCTGGGCATTTGTTTCTATCAGCTTTCATGCCATTCAAAGGAGCCTTCTGCTTTCCTTTCTCCTTCTCCTTCTCTGTCTCCCTCTCTGAAGTCTTGGATACACCAGATGGAATGCTGCAGTCCTTCAGCTTCATGCTAATATTCTTCTTAGCCTTCTCCATCAACATGCTTCGAAGTTCTAGCTGTGACAATTCTCTTGTCCTGTTGAATTTTTGGCTTCCAGCAAATCTTCTCCTTCCTGTTTCAAAACCACTCTTCAGAATTCCAAAATCATCAACTCCATTTCTGTTTGCCATTTGATTTGCTGTAAAACTCATCCTATCACCAATGCGCCTTTTCTTCTTCAGTCTATCCCCTTTTATTGTAGTAAAAACACCAGCATTAGAGGATCCAGTAGCTAAATTGGTCCCTGCTTCCTTAAATGTGTGAATTTTCCTGTGAAGGAACTCCCCTCTTACAGCAGTTGTTGGACCTGCTGACGGCACAGTTCGAATACTGCCCACTTTAGAAAATGTGCCTGACTGAGACACATGTCCCATATTTGTTACAGAAACTGGCTTCTTTTCTGAAGCATATGCATTCTCGATCCTTGTATGCTGAGTAGAATTCTGTCCTCGCAAGTAAGAAGTCCATGCAGTGGATGGACTATTGCCATTTAGAGGTGGGGATGGCATCTCAACAGCATAGAAAGGCTGACGGCAGTTCTGACAAAAAAGGTTGTGGTTGATATAAGTTCTAAGGTACTCAAATTGTCGTTTACAGAAATTGCAGATTGTCCTAAAGGTATCAAGTTCAGAACAATGTTGAGGTGGAGCAGGCCTTGGATGCATGGCACTCTTCTGAGTTGTTGAATTTATAATTTCACAAAAATGGAAGCCATGCTGACCAGTTGGCATTGAGAATTTATAATCTGGAACTTTCTGATACATATCCCGTAAATTCCGTTTCTGGTCATAGGCGCTTCTCTTCACTTTATCAGACAACATAGTCCACGCTTCAGATATAATCTTAAAAGCACCCTCAGCACCAACTGATTTATTTTTATCAGGATGAAGGATGAGAGCCAGTTTCCGATAATGTTTCCGGATTGTGTCCTCGTCAGCTGACGGTTCTACACCAAGGACTCTGTACCAATCTATTTCCCCATTTGCTCTTTCATCAGCAGAAATATACACATCAAGAGTTGCTACAAGCTGAGAAAGACCATCAAGCCCAGGAAACAACTTTTGAGCCTTAATTGCAAATTTTTTTGCCCCAGAAAGGTCCATCTCAAAAAACTTCTTCTCTGCTATCTCCTTAGCTCTGAAAGCATCTTCTTTATTACATTCCATCTTCGCCACGTCTCACGAATGTTTGTCCTTCTTTGTAAGTATAATCCAAGGCCACGTCTCACGAATGGTTGTCCTTCTTTCTAAGTGTGAGCCAACGCCAGTAACAAGAAATCAATCACCAATATGTAAATTCAAAACCCAAAGCTTCCGAATGATTCATCATGAAACTGCCTTCAATTGTGCAAGCCCTAAAACACCAAAGTAATGAATTCAGAATAAGGAAACTATCTCCATAGAGAAAGTAAAAGAAGTCCGAAAATCTCGTCGAAAAATACAGGCATGATTCATTAAAGACAGTACTAAAAATAACCAGAATAATAATTACAAGATCCGTAAATTACAAAGTTTTTGACACGTGTCCATCTGAAACTTATTAAATGATCAAATTAAATATCCGGAAAATATTTATGGAAGTCCAAGTACTCGGTAACGAACTTCTATGATAAGCATAACAGTTTGAAAACACAATATTACGAAAATATTATAATAATGCCATGAATTCATAGTTGTTAAACCTGTCAATCTAGAATCCTATTAATTGATGAAATGAAATAACCGGAAAACATTTATGAAATCCAAAATATTCGGTAACGAACTTCCAAAAGAAGCATAACAGATCAAAAACTGCAAAATCCAAAATTATGAAGATGATTATGCTGTCATCAACTAAGTAGTATTTAACACCTGTTTTATGTAAATACTATGATCGATTGAATAACCGGAAAATAGTTATGGAATTCCAAGTATTTCGTAACGAACTTTCGTGCATGAAATATTACAAGAAAAATTACAGTGCCATGTATGTTTCTCATTCATATCCAACTACAAACAAAATCATCCAATAAACCAATAGCATGTGATAGAATATAAAATTTCCATTGATCCACTAGCTAACTAAGAAATAAAAAAATATTATACAGAGAAAAAGAAACTCAATCTCATTAAGAATTTTCACTCAAAAAAACAGGGATAAAGTCAGTTTTTCTTTGCCATTCCCTTGATTCATAAACTCCTAGAAAATCTTAATTCTCTGTTCTTCATGTAATAGTAAGAAAATCTTAATTCTCTGTTATTCATATAACAGTATAATTTAGCATCATGCATCTAAAAGCAAAAAAGCCTTACTCAATAATTGAACAACAGAACACCCAAAAAAATTAAAAAACCAAAAAAAAAAAAAAGCAAAACCACTTCACTGATTAACTTGAATTTTGCAAAAACAAAAGAAACCGATGACAAAGAGACAATGAGGGTATCAAATTGCAAAAATAGTGTGCATTTCACGTCCAAAGTTCTCAATTTTCAGTAATTTTTACTAGAACCCTATCTAGTTTTGATCATTAGTTTTCGATATAATGCAAAAAGGGATGATCAAAAATCTCAAAACTTAGCAAATATAAGTGTAAAAATGTAATATTTGCATAAAATGTAACAAAAGGAGAGATACAACGATTACCCATTTGGATAGAGTTCAACCAAAGGTTCGCCATTGTTGAATTAGCCCTTCAATTTTGATTTTGCCCTTTTTTATAAGCCACAGATCAAAAAGAGAAAAATAAAAAATTCAGAGAGTATTTTTTTTTTTTTTTTTAATTTTTAAAGCCTAAAGAGAATTTGACAGAAAAAATTAGTATAAAATCTAAAATAAAATGTAATGGGTTTTTTTTTTGCCTGCAATCTACTACCCTTTTTATATGCAAAAATTAACCATTTTATGCATGGTTAAAACTCTAACCATGGTTGGTTTTTAACTCTGATTAACAATATTGAAACATTTGTCAATTTCCTAAATATGGAAATTTTTATTTTTTTTTATAATCACTTAGCATTCAAGCTCGTAAAGATTAAAATTTTTTCAATATCTATTTTCTTAATTCATAATACTTAAATTTAAAATTTTATTTAAAGGAAAGAACTGTATAAATTACTTAAAACTTCAACCATAAATATGAAAAATTTTATCAAGTCACTAGACAACTAAAAAAAATTTTGAAAAATTTTAAGACCAACTCTTATTTATTTGCATATATTTTTCCTAAATTTTTTTCAATAAGATTAATTAATCACTATTTAGTGCATTAAATTTATTAAATCCAAATTTTATTGAATATTTATTGAATACTCTAAATTTCATTGAACAAATTGAATAATGTGGTTAATTTTATATGAAAATAAAATGAACCTTAGTTTTAATTAATTGTACCAAATTCAGAATCATCCTCAAATCTATATCTATAACAAATAAAGTGACTGTAGAATGCATGGATTTACTTGGCCTTAATTAGTATTTTTTAAAACTCTTAAGTGGGGAATGTATTGATTAATAATCATCTAAATACGGTAGCCAGTTTTGACTGAACTGGAAGGTTACTGCGGATTTTCATTTTCAAATAAGTTAGAAATGTTCTGGTGGATTTTGGCAGTATTACAATTTTTCCTTCACACCTTTAGTCCACTTGTTTTCAAGGTGTATTTATGTTTCTCCAAATGTAAATTATACAGTTGGGTGGTTGCCTTAACACTTTAGTGGTGGGACTGAACTTGTATCCATACATTGATTATATTGCCATATATGACAGAATTCTTAGGATTTGCTCTTCAAAGAAAATCCAATTCTTGAATTAATGCAGAAGAGGGACTGTAATGACTATTTGCCAAAAATGAAAGGTACAACTCTGACCCCCTAATTTGGTAATTAGGATGCTAAGTAAATGCTTGGTTGTCTTTAACAATATGGAGTGAAAAGGGTAAAATATAAAAGGAGTATACAAATTATTTACCATCAGAGGATATCCTTACCATAACATTGGTTCCTTGCCATTTTTTCTGGTATTCAATTGTGAAAGTCCAGTTCAGCAGCAAGTGGCATTGCCAATGTTAATCTGCAGAATAATTGGTTATAACAAACAAACTTCACTGTGCAAAATACATGCTCATTTCTTCATGGGAATAAGATTTCCAGAAAAGTCAATTGTCAATTTGTCAGTACAACATTGTTTTATTCGTCAGGATAAGGGTCTGGGCGTCAAATCCATGACCCTCAACTGCAATTATCTGTAAGTACACCGATAAATTCTATCACAATCGACAATTATCGGCATAATATTAAGAAGTATGTAGCATTCGTCGGAATCACCTGTATGGTTTATTAAGTACGCGCCTTTTGCCAGAAATGCCATAAAATATACATAAACAAAAAGAATGATAGAACAGAGAATTTATTTATCATGTAATGATTCCTTGTTTGGTTTCAGTATATAATGAGTTCTCTATGACATAATGAAATACAGAAGCATGATCCTGGCTTACAGAATAACCCACAGGTACAAGGGAAAACATTGGGGGAAAATAAATCAACTACACAGAAAAAGAGCTTCCAAAACATGAAAGGAAACTTGTTTCGAGTATAATTCAATGAAAAGCCTATCCTTGATTTGCATGGTATTTTACTTTATGCGGTAACAAAATGCTTTCTTTTTATGCTGAGCAGATCTTCAGCCAAATTGATGGTACTGAAACACATACGTGAATGGAAAGCAATTTATAGTCGCGTCTCCTTGCAACTCAAACATTAGTCTTTCCATAGAGCTGAGCGTATACACTTCTAGTCCGATGAACCACAATCAAACTCAACCCCATTGCAATAATGCAAAGACCTGACATTATCCCACAAGTGATCGAATAACATATAGAACCTGTACAAGTAAGTGATTCCTCCTGAAGATGTACTGCGAGCATCCGGATGCCAGCTTGTTTCTCTGCAAAATAGTCATATATGCCACTACCAATAACACCAGAGAATATTAGAGAACCAAAAGTACTTGACAGTGTGAGAAAATTGTACAAGGCACCAAAACTCTTCAATCCAAATAGTTCTGAAACAGCAGCAGGCACAATTGCCCAATGGGCACCATAGCCAAGTCCTATCAAAATGCTCACAACATAAATTTGTCCAGGCCATCCCATTGCATAATAGAAGAGTCCAATAGACATGATAACCTGAACAACAGCCATGGCCACTGGTCTTGGGTAGGCAAATTTTCTGGAGAAAAACACCAAGGATATAATTTTAGAAAAAGAATGACAATATATTAGTTAAAGGATAACTACAAAGTTGTTATTTTGCAAAAGGAAATTCAAGAGAAAGTAGGTTTCACCTGATGATAGCTTCCGAAAAGTAACCACCACCAACACAACCAAGAAAGTTCCAAATGCTGATCATTGATACAAATATGCTTGTATCTTCATATCCTAGAGATTCACAAATCTGACCCAGATTGTCAATGAATGTCAAACCAGATCCAGAAGCCAGTATGAGAGAGAAAAACAAAAGCAAAAAATCTGCCTTAATTAATGCCTGTGTTAAAGTGAAATCCTCCCCTCTACGTGGACCTTTTTTCCGCTTGACTCTCACTGCTCCTTCTGCAGCTGCTTGGAACAGTTTAGCTTGCAAATGAGCAATTCGTTTATGTCTTTCCGATGCTGGAAGTGACTCCATTTCTGAAGGTTTCTCATCTTCAACTTCACTTAGAAGGACCTCATTTCCATCCTGCTGCTGCTCAGATTTACCTCCTCCTTGTCTATCTGGTTCAGGAAGAAGACTCTCTTCTACTTGAGATCTTGGTTCAGAGAAGAAAACCAATATAATCGGTATTGTTATAGGAAGCAACACAAGAATTATCAAAACAACAGCAAATAATATGATCAAATTTTGGCTCAGATCAACTACATCCTCTAGTATCAATACTCCCAGTAAATAAGCCGCTAGAATGAGGCAGATGCTGTAAGTAAATAAGAAGCTTGAATTATCAGATGGCCTAATTTGTTTGTGTCCTCCTACAGGTCTAACAATAAACAATAAAGCAATGACAACCATAGATGGCCCAACTGCAACCATAAAAATCAGTGCTGCTTCATTTGGAGAATTGATCATAAGATAAATCTGAGTCAGAATTGCACCACTCAACCCAGCAAATCCCTTCAGTATCCCAACAATGGGACCCCGGCTTTTTGGGAAGTTTTGCACACATGAAACAAGAGCTGCTGTGTTGAAGTAGGTTTCACCATTTGTCCCCACGAATACAGCAATGCAGAGCTGCAAACCAAATTATGTAAAAATTCATAAACATATCAAATGAGAAAACCACAAACTAATCAGGTGTATAAAGAAAATTACATCTTTTTTGGGATTTCAGACCTATGAATACGCGATTCTTGGTCAACTCAGTACTTCTTGGCAGCATAAATGATATAAATCCCTAACTAATGCTCTTCAACATATATCTAACTTTCCCTTAGGGATTCAAAAAATTGAGGAAGGCAGAAAAAACAAACCAGTAGCCCTGATCACCAGGTGTTTCCATTCTTTATCAATACAAATGTAGGATCTTTAGCACTGGCACAATAATGGAACAAACAAATAACAGATCTCCAGACACTTTAATCTTTGCATGATGAACAAATTTTAAGCATGTTCAGCATAAAGCAGCAAAACATTTCAAAAATAATTTCAGCAAGAATTATTCCAGTTCAACCTTTAACTTTTTTCTAGAAACAATAAGATAAGAAGTGTAACAAGAGTTTCTCTCTGGCAATCAGCAATATAATTTGAACCAAACCTGCTATGATCAGGAGAAGTACTATTAAGAAACAGGTTATTGTAAGAATTTCCAACTATTTTATTAAATAGAAGTAAAATATTGCAGGGGAGTCATCAAAATAGACTGACCAGGTTACTCTATCAATATGATTGAACTAAGTCACTTTGAAACCCTGAGAATCATTACCAAGAAGTAAAATAACATGACAGCTTAATGGCATAGTTGATGGTCGTTACTCACCACACCTACATTGATGCTTTTCAGGGAATATCAGGGACAAAGAAGGTTATAGAATGCAACAAGAAAGATCCAGTTTTTCAAAATTCACATTTTCAGAGAAAAACCAAGATTGGAAAATTGCATCCAGTTTTCCAGTCAGTGTTCATAATCAAATCCCCGTCAGACATATCCCTTAGGATTGATTAAGTATGAACTCAGTTTCGTTCATGACCTCATATAATCATAAAATGGGCAATGAGTTAGCTAAAACAAATTGGCATCTAAGAGTGAAAGAAAAAAAAAATCACACGTATTTAATGCTAAATCTCGTTGTATCCAGTGTAGTCACAAACTCACAATCTCAAAGACATGAGCAAGCGGACATCAGCAGCATTTGCTACAGAATCTAACCATCAAACTTTACCGACTAATTTATTTGACAACAACAAAGTCACTACTCGATCGGTTTGTCAAAATTAGTGTCTCATTATGGTTTTGGCAAACGGAAGCTGCACTAATTGAAGGGTCCAATTTTATTGGAAATACATAAGATTTACATATGTCTAGCAAAATTGTGCTATAGATCTAAACTTATGTTTTGAATCCAGTGAATTTTCTTACAATGTCTCTTTGGATTTGAATGGCGTGCCATTGAGAAGAGGGTTCCGTTTCCATAGGTCTCATCTGATGGAGCTCTCAGCTTTATGTATTTCCTAGCTATTTCTCAGAGACCAAATTCACCAGTACCTTAACCATGAGGTTCATTATGGATTTTACATGCTCTTAGTCTAGTTCAAAGAGATGGATATAGATACACCAATTTAAACCACAAACAACCAGATCATCATCATCATCATCGCTGCCAATCATAACAAGTTTCTTCAAATTCCCAAAAATAAAGCCCTACCTTTTCTCCAGCCAAAAGGAATCCATGAAGAATCAAAACTGGTCAAAACAGGAGGAGAGTCAAACTTCTCTCAAAACCCAATAATAACAATCTTCCATGGAAATTTTAGGCATATAAAAAATCCAAGAAAGATAAAAAAGTAGCAATTAACAAAGAAGCTCTAAGTTAAGTAATTTAAACGATTGAACTCACCACCCAGAGCGGCAAAGCAGGCAATTTTTTTATGACTATTAACCAAACCAAGCCATACCCAACAAAGTTCTGAAATACCCCAATCAGCAAAATTGCCCAAATGGGCAAAACCTCACACAAAGCCCCAGCAAGAAATCCAATACTATCACCCAAGTCCTTGGCCACACCAAGCATAGCAACCTGCCTCTGATTGTAACCCATGACGCTTTTGATCACAGGTGATATACTCCCAAACAAGTACCCAATCCCAGCACATGACTGAACCCACATTGCACACACAAAAACAAGCCATCTGTTGTTCACAAAGGTCTTGAATCTCTCATGGAAAGGCTGCATCATCACCCTCTGTGGTTTTCCTTGATATGGGATCTTTGAAGATTGATATTAGCATATACCAAACCAATTGTGGATTAATGGTAATTTTATTGTTGCAAGACTTGTGGAACTGTATTGTCTTTTTGTACACACCCGCCCAGCAACTAATGAATATATGGCCACGCCAACTGAATTTTTTTTTCCTATTGTATTTCCAACTGACACCCCACCACCACAGCCTCTTCGTCCATTCTCTGTGGTCCTTCTACGCCCTACAGCTTATCACTTATCAGCAGTAGTGGCAGTGGTTATCTTGTTTTTTCTTTCTTTTTAAAAATAATTTTACCCTAAGAAATTAAAATAAATCAATAAATTCGTTATATATCTATGTCCTTCTAATAGTTTTTTTAATGAAAATTTTACATATTTTCTTTTTATTGAGCAAGGTAATTCCTAACAACACACTCTGTATTTTATTCTCTATTATATTATAAATAATATAACTCTGTATTTTAATTTATCTAAAAAATTATATATATTTCAATAATTCTTCTTATTTCACCCTCAATTTCATTATTTAATTAATAAAATTATAAATTTTTATTATATAAAAAATAAAAAAAAGAGAGAAAATAAGAAAAAATAATTAAAAAAATAAAAATGAAAAATATATAGTCAATTCTCTCTCCTCACATTTAAGGAGAGAGATAATAATTTTTTAAAATATTTTAGAAAATGAGTAAAAAAAAATTATATTGAATGAAATTTTTAAAAAAAAAAACTTCAAATTAAAATATTTATAAATAGTTGTTATTTAACTACAAAACATCTAATAATTATTAATAACCAAATAAATACGATATAGCAGTTTTGAATAAAAAAATAATAATTATATCAAAAAATTTTATTAAAAACCAGTTTATTTATATATATTTATATCAATAAAATTTGACACTTTAATTTAATGTAAATTTTATCAATTAAGATATTCGATTCAAAATTTAGGGTTGTAAGCATAGGACAAGCATGGACAACTAGCAAGTATGAGTTAAAATCAAGATAAGAAAACTAACATAAAGTTTTCCAACCTGCTTTTTGAATGTGTCTGTCATTATCCTCAATTTTCTCTTCATTGACAACAACATAGTACCTATTTTATTCAATAATTTATTTTCTTGTGACATACGAAATTTAAATTTTCCTAAAAAAATCATATAAAATTAACATAATAAAAAGAATATATAATAAATTGTATTAAATTAAGCATGATAATATTAAAATATATGCTTTTTTTATCCATGTCATGTATTTATTAATTTATAATAAAAAAAATTCAAACTTTAAATTAGTCATATGAATGAAGGGATTTCTGTTAAAAATATAGTAGTCTTATTATATTGTCATTTTAGAACCAAAATAAATATTATTATATTATAAAGTTTAAAAAATTTTACAAAATTTTCTTAGATTCTAAAATGGCAATACAGTGGGGCTAACACAGCAGCCCTCAACCCTATAAAATTTTCTTAGATTCTAAAATGACAGTACAGCAGCCCTCAACCCTACAAAATTTTCTTAGATTCTAAAATGACAATACAGTGGGGCTAACACAGCAGCCCTCAACTCCAGTCATAGAACTAACTTAAATTAGAGAAATTTAACTGCACACGTGACGTGTATATGCAGTAAATGGTCTCACCCAAATAAACTTTGACACGTGCAAGTAGATGAAATAACAAGTAATCCAATCAAAATCACCTAGATTTTATGTTTTACTTTACCTCTCAAGTCTTATATCATTTTATAAAAATTTTATAAATTAATACTAGAAAAATTAATAATAGTTATTATACAATAATTTTTTTTGAGCCTATGAATTAAATTAATAATTTTAATAAATTAATACGATAATAATTTTATAAAAATTTATATATAATTATATTGGTCTCATTTATATTATAAATTAATAATTTATTATTAATAATTTATTAATATTTTATATATAATAGATTATACTATTTTATTAAAATATGAATTTATTATTATTTTTTTAAAAATTTAAATCTAATTGAATTTTATCTATTTTTTCTTATAAAATTAAAAAATTTTGAAGTTTAATTATTGTATTCTAATAAAAATTTATGAAATGTTATTGATACATAGAGTACATTCTCATTTTTTATTTAGTTTGAGTGTATTTAATATTATATTTTGATTAACTTTTAAGTGAAATTTGTCAGATATTTATTATTATAATTTTTTTTAAGCTTTTAAGTATATGTGAGATACTCTTTTATTATAATGTATGTGAAATATTTTTTATTATATTTATATAATATTTTACGTATCTCATCTATGATGGTTAATTTTTTAATACTTTTTAGATGAAAAGTTATTGTGACTATGAAAAATATAAAAGAAAATTTAAAATGATTTATATAAAAACTATTTTAAATCTAAAAAATTGTATTCATATAATTTTTTTTACCCTTCATTTAATTCATATTCAATTTACACATATTTTTCTATTTAATTTATATTCAATTGATAAAATATTTTTTGTTTTATTTTGATTAATTCATATTAAATTTATCACATTTTTTTAATTGATTAAATATTATTTGTTGAATTATAAATATTATTTTTAAATTAATAAATTATTAATTTATCGATTAATTAATACCTCTTTTAATTAATATAATTTATTGGTCCTAATATTATTAAATTATAGAAGTTTTACTATATATGAAAAAATATTATATACCAAAATATTTTAAAAAAATATGATGTAATATGTAAAAAATATATGAGATATAATTAGATACATAGAGAATGTTAATAGAGTTTTGAAAATGTCATTTCAAAAAAATTATTATATTTAGATTATTTTTTTTTAAGTTTTAAAATAATATTTTAAATTAATCATCCAAATATTTAAAGAATTATTTAATATTTTTTAAATTTCAAACGAAGTTTGATATATATTTCAATTAGATCCAAATATTCTCATGGTGAAACAGAAATCCAAACACCATCGTAGTGAAACAAAAATTCGTATTGCAACTATATATGGTTTTTTAGCATTGAGGGCTATAAATTAATATTTTATTAAACTTTTAAATAATAATTTTTATGTTAAATTGATTAACTTATTATTATGTTCAAATTCAACAATAATAGTAATTTCCCTTAAAAAAAAAACTATAATAATAGTAATAATAATATTTATTATATTTTACAGAATAACAATAATTTAGAAATTCATAGCAATTGATCCAAATTGTATTTGATTAAATTTTTAAAAATATATTATTGATGTATAATGAAAGAGAAAGATAATTAATTATTCATATCAAATTAAATATATCAAATGAAAATTTTATCATATAAATATAATTTTTTTTTATTGTGAAATTATAAGGTAATTTATTGTATCTAATATTTTCATTTTTATGTTTAAAGATGAAATGAAAATATCAGTAAATTAATTACATATCTAATTGGCTATAAATCCATTGTTTCTAAGATCTTAAATGTTAATACTCTTAATCTAATTAATATATAGAAAATTAAATTGCTTCTCAAAAACAATAAAGAATTGAGATTATAAACGTAAATTTCAGTGGTTATAATATTATATTAAAGTCTATTTTAGTGATAATTATTAATTTAATTATTAGTTGTTGATGATAATTAATTATTGTTAAATATTTTAAAAAATTATTATTAGATATTATTATTAATATGTTTAATGTTTACAAAGAATAATATTAATATTATTTTTTTAAATATTATTTTTAATATGATAATTTAATCTTTAATTTTAATAAGTAAGAGCTATTTAAAATGCAGAAACTCTTATTAATAATAACTATTTGATTATTTAACAACTAACAAATGTGATAAAAATTTAATTAAATAAATTTAATATAATTATTAAAAATAAAAAAAAATAACAATTATATTAAAAATTTTATCAACAATATTTCTGAATTCCTATTTGATGGAAACCTACTTATAAGGGGCTAACTCTTTTTTTGATTTTTTTTTAAATTTAATTTAAATAAATAAATTATTTTGTATACTAAAACATAACATAATTATAAATATATATTTTATTGAGTAATAGATAAATATTCGATTTTTTTTATGGTAATTAAAAAAAATAATAGATAATAGACGTAAAATTAAAATTTAGAATATTAAATTTAAGGGAGTGTCAATTCTTTATTGGATGAATATATATTAAGTGTAAACAAATTTTTTCCTACCTATTAAAAGATATTGTTGGAACACAGAGATCTCAAGTCAACATTCACAGCTTTCCAAATACTACTATTTTTTTTAATAATTTAGTGGTGGGATGCTTTGTCTGGTAATTT
Source organism: Aleurites moluccanus (assembly GCA_948193065.1). NCBI lineage: Eukaryota > Viridiplantae > Streptophyta > Magnoliopsida > Malpighiales > Euphorbiaceae > Aleurites > Aleurites moluccanus. Next base: position 19,707 of record CANXYC010565211.1, on the reverse strand, counting down.
TAAAAAATTAATTATTCTTAAAAAAAAAAATCACAGCCCTGTTTTATTTTTAGTGTTAGGTGATATTAGGTAAAATTGAATTTTAAGTGTTGAAAAATATAAGTAATAAAAATTTTGAATTAAATAATTACTTAAGAATTCATTCACTTATTATATGTGCAAATTTTAAATTATAAAAAATTGACTTATCGTTTTAAATGAATATTAATATAATTAGAATTTTGTATGTAAAACTTTATAAAACAACTTAAAATTTTAGTTTTAAGTGCTAATAAAAAAATAGATTTCAGTTATAAGTGTATTTTTGTTTACATTTAACTTTATTTTTTATTAATTTTATGGAGAGAATACAAATTTAAATATATTAATTATTAAATATATATATATATACTCATTTATTCTTAAAATAAGCGTATTAATTATAAAATATACGGTTTTTAAAAAAAAAATAATCTATTTTAATATTTCTAATTTATTTATTATTTTAATCTCTCTCTATTTTTCTAATTCTCTCATATTTTATTTCTCTTAATTAATTTTTTATATTTTTTAATATATTTTTAATGAGAATATTATTCTCAATTTAAGATAAAATATAATTTAAATTGAGAAATAAGACAATTATAAAAAATAAATTAAGACATTGATTTTAGAATGGAGAGAGCAATACTTATAAAAATGTGTATATTTTTCATTTATAATGTGTTTAATTAGTAAAAATAAATTTTATAATTCCTAAAAATAAATAAACTCCAATTGAAATGAAATTCATAATTTTTTTTTTTTTATATTATGCAATTTTAATTAAATTTTAATGTATTTTGAAGCTATTTCGAGTAAATTGGATTATCTTATTTATAGTGAGTCTGAGAGACGACCTCACGTATATTAGTACAAGTGCACAACTTATTTTTCCACCGTTGGTTAGTTGAGTATTTGTAGATTGTTAAAATAGTGTGTTAAATTTTTAATAATAGATTCAACAAATAAATAGGAGATTAAATTCATAAAATATTAATTATTAGATATAATTATAGTTAAAAATTAAAATTAATTATTAGATAATTATTCATTATGAAAGCTAAAGCAATTTTAAATATAAATTCAAGTATAATAGAATTAAAATGCAGAAGAAAAATGATCGAATAATCTGATTTTCAGCCATTATTTGAGCCTGATTTCTTCTTACTTCGTGCAGCCTTTTGAACCAAAACGAACATCACTTACTAACTAATTCACTCACTAAACGATGATGTATTTTTCTTATTGATGGGTGCTTGGCATAGACCTCTTTTTATAGCCATTGTATGTCTCATATAAGGCTGTTACTTATAATGGTGAGTTGTTGCCACTTCTGATGTGAGTGGAGATCATTGCAACTGGGTTGTCGTTGAGGGAGATCGTGGGTTTTCAGCCATATGTTTGACGAAGCAAGTATAAACAAATGTGCAGTAAAACTTGGATTTTGCTGAGTTAAAAACTTTGCTAGAAAGGTGGGATTCACCATTATTTTTACTTGGTCAAATACATGGTAAAAACGTATCTAATACATGTGGGATCAAAAGCTGCCAACATTCTCCCACTTGATCCCAACAATTTCAGCATACACATTATCCAACTAAATCCACGAAAACTTCATGCTTAAAGAAAAGAAACAAAATGCATGAATCATGGCGATATGTCTTCTAAGAACGAGTAATATCTTCCATGTATTACAATACACTTTATTTTTTTAATGTTAGCCTATATGTGACAACATACCTTAATGAATAAACCTTATATTTATTTTAGGTCCAAAAATAATTATTATTCTAAAAAACAAATAAATATGTACACCATATTGAGAATAATATCATAAATGAATAAAAGTTTCATAGAATAAAATCATTCATTTAACAAAAAATCACATAATAGGACCAAGTCCCATCCTAACTACATAATTCTTATAACTCATTGGTGGCATGCCTTTAGTTAAAGGATCAATTATCATCAATTTAGTGCTAAAGCGATTCTAAACATGCTTATGAATATAAATTCAAGCACAATAGAATCAAAATTCGGAAGAAAAAAGATCAAATAAGCTGACCTCCAACCATTGTTTGAGCTTGATTTATTCTGACTTCATGTAGCCTTTTAAACAAAAACGAACGGCACTCATTAATCAATTCACTCACTATACAATGGTTTATTTTTCTTATTGGTGAGTGCTTGGCATAAACCTCTTTTTATAGCTATTGTATGTCTCATGTAATAGCGTTCCAGGCTGTTACCTATAATGGTGGGTTGTTGCCACTTCTGATGTGGGTGGAGATCATGGTAGCTAGGTTACCTTTGAGAGAGATTATGGATTTTCAGTCATGTGTTTGATCATGCAAGTGTCAGCAAATATACAGTAAAACTTGAATTTTGCTCAGTTAAAAACTTTGCTAAATAGTTGAGATTTATCATTATTTTTACTGGGTCAAATACATAATAATAACGTGCCCAATACATGCCGTATCAAAAGCTGCCAACACATTAAATTTATATATATTTTTTTACTATTTTACTATTTTTTGAATGTGAAATATTTTAATATTTCAATTCAATATTGTTTAAAAATGAGCGATACAGACATCGATTGGGACACGCACAACACCATCTAGATAAGAATGAAACTGAAGCAGTTTCAGGTTCGCATCTACTGACTCAGACACGTCTTCAATTATTTTCCTTCTTTCTTTTGTTAGATGTGTAACGAGCGTGGGGTATATATGGACTAAAATTTGGCTGTATCGTTGAATATATTGATTGCTTTGTCAAGTTTTTATTGAGTGTGATGTCTAAAATTTAAGTTATATTTTTTTAACATTATTTTCAACAATATATAAATATATTAAAAAATATCAATAATATTTATGAAGTTTTTTTCATATCAACTAAATCTTATAAAAATTAATGAAATGTCAAAAAAAAAAATATAATACTATTTCAATAAATTTTAAAGAATTAAAAAAAATCATAAAATGCAATTCAAAAGTTTTAATTTAAAATTTCATATATAATTACAAAAAATATTATCAAATAATGAAATGTACGTTGGTTAATATAAAAAATGTGTTCGTTAATATAATAAATATTATGGTCAATATATGATTTAGGATTGAATATTATTTATGACTAATGAATTATTAGAAATTTTTTTAGCAAGTGATACCAACGATTTCGAAACATACAATAATTTAATATATTATTAATAATTAAAAAAAGATGTATTATAATATTTAAATTTACTAATTTAAAATTATTAAATTTATTGTATTATTGCATTAAATTCTTAATTTCGGATCAAATTATATATATCACACTATAACTTTAATTCCTTTAAAACAAATTTATATTTTAATTTATAATTATTCATTATACTCTTTCATAATATTTCTCAAAATTTTATTAATATCAAATTTAGATATTAATTTTCACATTTTTTTTAAATCAATATTAATATTTCGATTGATATGAATATCTCAATCCATAGTTTCATACTTTGATATTATAATTGATATCAATTTTATAATAAATATTTTCATAATTTTAAAACCTTATTATTATAATTGATATCGATATATTTTAATTCTTCATTACAAATAACATGAGTGACAATAATAAAAAGAATTACTCAATTATAATGATTTTGCCTTACTCCTAAAGCCACGTAAGATTTTATATAAATAATTTTTATGTTATGGAAAAGCATAAAATTTTGTAATGTATTTCCATAAATATTATGTGTGTGCATAATCTTTATTTAAATTATATATAATGTTTTTTAATTATATAATGATTGGCCAGGCCTCCCTGAAATTTGAGGTAGCAGTATACACTATTATCATATAATATTTATTTACATTATTTTATTATGAAAATAATTAATTTGTAAAATAAAATAATACAAAATTAAAAAATCTTAAAATATTATAATTCAACAAAAGTAATATAAAAACAAACTAAAAATATAAATAATAATAATAATAATCTCACTTTTAAATATTAAATCATACTCGATCAAAATGATAATTATTATGAAATTATTTTGATAGTCTTTCTATGAATTTGACTAAATACCAACAAACATGAATTCAATGTTAAAAGTAAACTTATAATTTCATATTTAATTATTAACCAAATAATAAATCAATAAAAATGAATAAATCCACCATAAAAGTGATTAAAAAGACAAATAAACTAAAAATGAAAATAAAAATAAAAAAATCATATATGATAAAAATAAAAATAAATCTAAATATTATTGAATATTCAAAATTAAGTATAATAAAAAAATTTAAAAAAATCACAGGCCTAAAAAAAAAACTGATGGTGATCCAAAGAGAAAGAAATAATTTATTTTTTTTAAGAGAGAATGTCGAGTATTTAAATTATATTTAATGATTGGCCACCCATAAATTTGAAGTTGCAAAATACATTATGATCATATAAAGTTGTCTGTGCAATTAATCTAACAGTTCGACTTAAATTTTAATCATGCATCAATAGTTATTTTATACTCCCTCTATTTTTATATATATATATATATATATATATATATATATATTATTTTAAAGAGGTAGAATTTTTTTTTTTTATAAATCATTTTTTAATTTCAAGATTATATTTATTTATTTATTTTTAATTTTGCCATAATTAAAAATTAAATTTATATTTAATATTAATAATAATAAAATAAATAAATAAAATTATATTAATTATTTTATATTAAAATTAAGATATAATAATTAATTTATTAATTTTTATGTTTTTTTTTTCAAAGCGATTTGTATAAAAAAATTGAGGGGTATTAAGTATACTAATAAAAAGGCATACACCATTAACTCCTAATTATTAAACAAATGTCCTGTCTCTTTTCTCCCAATCACTGGATGAACCATGAAAACAGTTAAGACAGAGACAATAATTTAAGTGCATAATCACATTAAATTATATGGAAGTTATTGAAATTAACGAAGTGGGTACTTATTTTATGAGCTGAATTAGGACTTAATTTTATAGAAGCCTTTAACTTCCTCATTAATGAATAATGATATCACTCAATTTGGTTCCTAGTCTCACTTATAAATGAATTCAATTGTAAGATCTGCATACTAATTGATTTTTGTTTTTGTTTTTTCCTGATAGATATTAAAGATAGAAGTAAAACCAATTAAATCAAATCAAATTGATTAAATTAAATCGAAATTCATTCGTAATTTATTTAATTTGATTTGATTTAAAAAAATAAATTGAAAATTCAATTTAATTTGTGATTTGAAAACTAAATCTATATATATATATATATATATATGATTTTATTTTATATACAATCATATTTTTTAACTTAATATTAATTTAAAATTTTTAAAAATAATCATTCATGAAAATTAATTAAAAATAAATAAATAAAATTTTAATTTTTTATAAAAATATAAGTTATACATTGTATAATATTAAATTATTTTTAAAATTTTTTATTATTAATATTTTATTGATATTTTTTTTCTAAATTTATAATAAAATAATAATGATTTATTAAAAAATTTCTTTAATTTGAAATTGACAAACTGAAAATATTTAAATTAAAATTAACGATTTAATTATTTGATTTAATTTAAAAAAAAATTAAATTAAAAATATTAATTTAATTTAATAATAATCCTTTTAACCAATTAAACCAACCTATACCATACTCTTCAGGAATTGTATAATTTGAACTCGTGTAATGAACTGAAAATGGGCTTCTTTAACCTTTTGTTACGGATTTTATGACAACCAATGTGCTGAGATGAATCATTATATCTTACCTTTACGTCTTGATTTTGTTCCAGTCTAGGCCCATTGTTCCCCTTCTTTGGACTTCACTGTTGCGAACCCAACGATCACTGGCTCTCTCTCTCTCTCTCTCTCTCTCTTTCTCTCTTTACTTGTGTTCCTCTTCTTCTCTAAGAGGGGGTTTCTCTCTCTCTTTCTCTAGGGTTTGTTCGAATCACGAGGCTCCAGGTTTTAAATTGGGGATGACGAGATGGTGATATTGCCACTATCTTCTCAATATCCATCGTTAATTAATTTTGGCTAGGATAGAAGGAGGATTGCATTAGTCAATTGCCAGATGATATTCTTGCTTGCATTATCTCTGGATTGACTATGAGAGACGCAGTACAGACCAGTGTCCTGTCAAGCAGATGGAAATACTTATGGACATTATTTATGGGTAGTTTTAACTTTGATTTTTCAGATTTTTCTGATAAATATAGGTTGCATTATTTTATTACTATGAACATGTTTATTGATTGGGTGAATTGGATTTTTAAGTCGCATCAAGCCCCAACTGCAGATGAGATAAGAATTTGTTTCAATGGCATACAGATAGATATTCACAGGTTGATGAAGTATGCCGATATTGACCATTGGATAAACTTTGCTATAGAAAAGAAAGTTAAAAAGTTTGAATTGAACTATCTATCTATCTCCATATATCCCAAATATGAAGCCAAATACATTATAAAATCAAATTTGCTTAATTATTTGTGTTTTAGCCGTGAAACATCCCTGTGTTTAGCATCTGTAGATGTGACCGGTGAGATACTACAAAACATACAATCTTATAGTCCGTTTCTTCAGATTCTCAGTGTTATAGCATCACCTTCTTTGGACAGTTTTAAAGTTGCAAGTGCATCGTCAAAGCACTTAAAGGTCTCCCATTGTCTTAAATTGAGAGATTTTTGAAATCTCAGCTGTGAATCTTGTGAAGCTAAAATATCTTGGAGAATTCGTGATCAGTCCTTTTAAAATCGTAGCGTTTTTCTGATGTGTCATTTGCAGGAAGATCTTTATCTTGGGTATTTGCTAGGGAAAATTTTTTCCAGCTTGAAAGCTATCTCAAGAAATTGCAGAAACTTACATTGGATTTGAGGGGCTGCTCTATGCGTGAGTGTGATATATCAATGCCTTTGCTGTCTTTCAATTTTGCTCTTATTACATGTTGGTGAATTATATAGTGTTTTTAACTTTCGATTGAGCTGAATTGAATTGGGCAGAGTAATTTCCCCCAGATTGTTCCTGAATCAAGTAATCTCAAGCATTTGGAATTGGTAACTCATGTTGCCAATAAAGACTTTTTCTTTCTTGATCTTGCTTCCCTACTAAAAGCCTCACCTTCATTGTATAAATTTACACTCAAGGTGTGTATTCTTGAGTTTACATTACTTCATTACATTACATTCATTTTTTTTTCCTGTGTATGCATTCTCAGTTTTCTCCTTTTCTCGTGCTCATGTGACATGTATAATGAAGCCACCAATTCATTTACGTTGCAGATAGCAATTGAATTTGGTCCCACTATAAGAGAGATGCTAGAGTCCAGGCGTGAGCATCCGTTTCAATCTCTCAAGATAGTGGAAGTGGTAGGATCTGCGGGGCATGCAGCTGAAACTAAGTTTATCTTGCACTTGCTAGAGAATGCTCCAGTGCTCGAGAAGTTGATTATTAATCTCTGTAAACCACATAATTTGAGAAGGTCAATGGAAGTTTCAGGAATCTGATATGTTTCAAAGAGCTAAAACCCGTTCTGTGGAGTTGGCAGCCAAAGTACCTCGAGGAGTTGAGTTTCTTGTGCTGTAGAGCAATATTATGATTTACCACGACAACTCAAACTGTTAGGTCCTGCACCTGTATCTTGGAGGTTATTTCCTATAACAATTGTTTGGGTTAGAGGCCTAGTCTGCTGACTTACCTATTTTATTTATTGTTTAAATACGGGATTTATTATTACTATTATTTTAGGCATGAACATCTGTTTCAGTTGCCTGATACTGATACTTAAGGTGGTAGAAGTGGTAGGATTTATTAGCTGACGGCTGTGCAGCTGCCTGATACTGAGTTTATCCTGCATTTGCTAGCAAATGCAGGAATGCTTGAGAAGTTGATTATATATAATTAATAATTACATTAAACTTAAATGCTTTATTGGATTAGTGATTCATTGTAATCAAACATTATAAATCTAACTGAACTAAATTATAATTTAACTAAATTTGAATATTTCACGAGTCAACCAATAGTTCACTATTAGTTTGTCTGATTTACACCCCTTAATTTGATCCATAATTCAAAGCAAAATGAAAAACTCTCTTTTGGTGGAAGAAAGTTTAAGAATAAATCTAATCCATAGAATCAAAACTTGGGGCGTACCAGCCTAGTTGGTCCAGAATTTTCTTCAATCTTTCCTCCTGTCCTTTCGAATCCCCTAAAGCTGTAGTGAAGGGATACACATAGGTTACTTTTGTGGCCATAGATCTATAAGCAACCACATCTCCTTTTACCAAAAATTCCAGTACATCTCGCCCAAATCCTCCGTCAACCTCTGCTTGTAAATATTGACCTGAATTTTGGTACCCTAATCAAGATTCAACAACTTCACATGAAATAAACATCAATGCACCCAATTAATTAATTGTACCAGGTTATGAATTCTGTTTCGTCTGATTACCATTTGGAGTATCTTCAATGACTTCAAACTTAGCATTTCTCTGCGTTTTTAGGATCGCTTCCTGCAATTTCTGCATATATTTTATAACGAAATGAGTTGTCAGTATACACTAAATTGAACGGTTTAGAAATAAAACGGAAAACAAGGCATATATTTCTTCAAAACCTTAATTGCACTTTCTTCTGTAGAGTTGTCAGTAATTCTCCAAGGAAATGCAAATGATGACGATCTCGGATTTGTTGATATACAACTTGGATTAGTAGATGGGCAAGGCCTAATTTTCCTGTAACAACAGAACATTGCAAAACAAACTGGAAAAAGAAAGAAAAAAAAAGACCCTTTAAAGCAAAAATGGAGTTAATAATACATACCCATCTTCTAGTCCAATAGGCAAGTTCTTGGATTGAGAAAATGGAGTGGTGGGAAGGAGTGGAGAAGACAGAGAATTAGGAGAAGGGATAGCCAAAGAAGGTAATGGAGAGTTTAAGGTAACAGTGAGAGCTAAGGAAAGGAAATTGGTGAAGAGAATGGGTTTTGGGGTAAGATTTTCTAAACTAAAATTTGAGAAATGGGGATGAGAAGAGATTTTCTGGATTGGATTTTTAGAGAGTGGAGGAACAGCATGACCAATAAAACCCATTCTTGTCCAATCCAACAACCAAAATCAACTTCTCTCCCCTTTGCCCAAACCAAATAGCAAACCTTAAATTTTAGTTTTACTGCAAAATTAAATTATTAAATAAGATATTTTCAGTTGCGTCGATATGTCCGAGTGGTTAAGGAGACAGACTTGAAATCTGTTGGGCTTCGCCCGCGCAGGTTCGAACCCTGCTGTCGACGTTATATTTCTAGAATTTTATTATTTTTATAATTTTTTTTTTCTTCTGGCACTTCCATTTCAATTTAATTAGGGTTTTCTTTTTCTTGACCGTGAAATTGGAAATTCTATGTTCGGGAGCTAAGAAATTAAGAAAGAAAATAGAAATGGAGGACGCTGTAATGGGTTCAATAACGGTTCCTAAAACGACACAAGAGCTTGCACTAGAAGGCCAGAAGCATCTCGAAGAAACAATCCAAGCTGCTTACCAGATTCTATCTTCCATGAACGATGAGCTATGTAACCCTGCTTTATGGTCCACCACCGTCTCCTCTTCTTCTTCTACTACTAGTACAAACACAACTTCACCAATTAATGCGGCTAATAATATATCTTCTTCTCTCTCTCAAAACGGCGATGCTTTATCTGACGGTGGGCATCACTTGGATGCTGGCGGTGTCGGTGTTGGTACGGGTAATGGGGCTCTAGATGAGGCTCGATTTCGGTACAAGAATTCCGTCGCTGCTCTTCGTGAGGTCCTCGCAGCAATTCCCAGTTCTCACAAGGTAAAATTCCGAAGCTTCACACATAGATTAGTGTTCTAGAAGAAGCCCATTGGATCATTAAAGGCAACTGCTTTTAATTTTGTAGAACTAAGAAATATCAAAATTGTTTGGTTCAGTGAATCTGATCACAACCCAAAACAGGGCAAGAGAAGTTTATAGGGTATTGAATCCATTATACTTCCCAAATTTTCTACTTTGAAGCCTCAAACCTGTCAGGCAAGGCGCAGCTTCCCCCAAATGTCTTCCTAATTTGAATTTGTGACACTTAAATTTGGTGAAACCACCAAAAACAATCAAAGATGCATAATTTTCACTGATATAGCATTCTGAGCGGTGGTACATCTTTTGCTTAAATGCTATTCATCTATGAAATTAGCCATATCTTGCAAAATTTGTGAATTATGCTGCAACAGTTTTGCACTATTTGCAGAATTGTTGATGTATTCGTTATCTTCAAATAGGCAAAAGCATTTGAAACAAGTTCAACCACAACCAGTTCAGCATCTCCAGCAGATCAAGCTGAGGTTGAGAAATTAGAAGAGCGAGCCTCCAATCTAAGAAAGGTACTTTCTGCTTTGCAATGAACTGTGAATTCACTGTAGTTGATTATGCTATTCCCTCTCTTAGTGTGGTATTTAAAGTATCCACTCTATGCGGAGCTGTTGGGTGGGGGGTAGAGGTGTAGCCGGAAAACATTAATGGGTCACCAAAAAAGAACAATTTATATGATTCATTGCAAAAATTTTAAGCCAAGATTGGAAGTTTTAATCTTATAAAGGGCAATCTGTTCTCGATGATATTGTCTTTAGATTCCATAGCGTCTATTGAAGAGTCTGTTTATATTTTTCTTTTACTTTAGCATCCAGTTCCTCTGAAATTGTGCTTTCCTATATAGGAACTTGTCAACAAGAATGCATGTCTCAAGCTTCTCATTGATCAGTTACGAGATCTTATTACGGACATATCTACATGGCAAAGTCCCTGCTCTGTCTAAAGTTCATTGATATCATGAAAAGAGATGCCTGCAAACAGAGGCTTGAATTGAGATGTCTGCATGAGGTGTTCTTATCTTGACATTGCTTTGTTAAACTTTTTGTATCCAGTCACTGTAGATTTTTTAGTGAAGTGTTAGGAAGATGAGATAAAATGTGAAGGATCTTTATTTTAATAGGAAACATAGTTATTCCAAAAGAGGAAACAATTTTTATAAGAGAACAGGGGAAGGATATTATATATCATAATTTGTTTCAGCATTATAAAGCCTCTGTTGAAATGAAATTCTTGTACAAGCAACTTGATTGATAATTGTGGTGATATGTTTTCATTTGATCAGTATATGAAATGCCCTCAGACAAAGGTCCTAATGTGATTGTGTGAATTTTGTTTTGTGGAGTTTAAGTCCTTAAGGCTGAACTTGAGAATTGAGTGATTCCTCTAGCAAGTAAACGTACTAAGGATATTAACACAGGCCTCAACATGTTTACTTGACCTAGCCAGTGGTCAGTTTAGAGTTGCTTACTTTAGAACTTCATTCTATTGTTTTACAGATGTCTTGATATATAGTAATGTGGTAGGTGCTGTCAATCTCCTTATGTTGGTATTGCTGGAACATTTGTCTCTTACCTCCCTTTCCCCCTCGCTTTTGATATTGCTTGCATGGTTTTACTTGACTGTTAAGAAACAACTACACATTAAGCTGAATGGTGAAAGGCTTCAATTGGCCATTTTAACCACACCATAAGTGACAATGGCTAATCCTTGGTTGAGTTGCTTTGTTGCTTTGCTGAAATACTTGCTTTGGTACATAAATATAGGCAAGGATTAGGAAATTTAATTGTTTCTATGAAATATTCAGCAGTTCACCTCTGGTTCCATACATGATCCGAATGATGCTAAGGTCTGGGGATTTAAGATTTTTTGCCAGCTTCTCATTTGTTGAATTGTTCTATTACTTCTGTAATACGCACCTATTTATGTATGGTTATTGACCTAATTTCCATCTCTCTCTTCTCTGTTCAATGAGATCCTTGGTTGTTTCCCCCTTATCTTTCTTTTTTATTTTCTGTAGTTGTCTTTAAATAATCCTTTTTTTTCTCATGATAATTACACAAGTGACAGAATGATCACGGTAGCAATAGCAAATTGACTTTCTGGATGCGCCTTGGGTGTTACATACTTTTGCCAGTGAACCGTATTTGGAATAATTTACTAATTATGGAATTAGAATGTATGAAATCAAAATATCTGAGCAATTAAAAATTTGGGAAACGATTTTGATCCTTTTATTCTTTAGCTATGTGTGCATGAGAGAGAGAGAGAGAGAGGTTTGTGGGGCATACTTCTATACTTGGGGACTAGGTTTTAACGTTTTGTGTAGGCGAAAAAGATCAGCTTGTTAAACCCAGCTGACAAAACCTGTGACTAATTTGTCATTTTTACAACAGTTCTCTTCTTCCTGCCCCTGGGCTGTGGTTATGCAAATTATACTCTGCTGTATATAAACACTGTAAAAGTCAAGTTGGCCTTCCTAAAAGGTTGAAAGGATATAGTAAACATTAATTTGTATATGAAATTCACCATTCTACTGTTTTGAGTTTGTATGGGCACCTATAGACTGAAACATAATTTTCTGTCAGCAACATTGATAGCATAAAAATACTTTTTAGCCAAGCATTTTGTTTCTTTCATAAGCAACTGATGATATAGAATTTACGCCACATATTTCGGCTTTAGGGTTCGAAATGAGATGATTTGGGTCATTAATTTGCTGTCTTTGTTTCTTACCTACCGTACAATGCAAATGACTAACCAAAGAGAATAAGGTCCCATCTACATTCAAGTGCTAGTCCGATTAAAGCATTTGCATTTAAATGCCAACCCAATTGGGCACAGAAGCTTAGCTGAATTACGATATGCAGCTCATTTAAGAGTAGAGCTTTACCATTTTCTTATGCAAGTATCTAAAGATGTGCGTTTGTAAACAAGATTATTTGCCTTTGATTTCTCACTAGACTCGAAACTGACCAAATAACAAGTAATAGTTTTACTTCTTTTTATTGCTTCCTCTAATTTGAACAATTTAATATTTCTAATATGTAAGAGAGGCCTGGACACTAATAGACAGAAGATTGTACTGTTACTAATTATGGACTGAAGATCTGGTAGTGAGCGATGACCTCATATCTACAATGGCAGATTCATCTGCTCCTAACTTAATAGCCTCTTTGCTAGCTCTTATGAATCTTGTTACAGCACCTCTAACGTACTCATGAGCTTCTCGCACGTTCATCTTCTTAATCATTCCATCTGGGAAGCTGCTCAAGAAGTGATCTCCATTAAGAACAGCTGCTAGTTGAACCACTTCACTCTGAAATTCAGATAGGCTACTATCTTCCTTCGCTTCTGTGCTTCGCAAAGGCACAACATCCGGCAATGTCTCTGCAAACAAAATTTAAATGGAGCCCCCTTGAATATTTATCGTAATTCATAGATGCACAAAAAAATATTAAGTAATTAAGATTAAATTAATACGTGGACAGTCAGTTCTTGGAGAGGTTAACCCTGAAACAACTCCTTCAAATGTGCCAGCCCATGCATCCCTGTAGGTTAAGAAATTGGAGGAAAGGTTGAACAATTTCTTGACGGTGGCCGGGATTGAAGAGTGCTCGAATTCTGAGTTTGGAGTAGGTCCTTTTGGACCACTTATCACTATAAAAAATAACAGCAGAGCAGCAGATAAGAAAAAAATTAATATCTAATTAAAAAGAAATTGAAAGTGAAAGAATGAACTATTGAACTAAAGATATTAAGATACCAACCAAACCACACACTATATCTTTCAATTCCAATGGCATTTTAAAATACTAATACATTTGACTTCAAAATCTATCTGAGGTTACTAATCTCCAATTCAACTTCAGCAAGTCACAAGGAAATGCAGTAATAAACTCAATCGAATATTATGAAACAGAAATTATAGGGAAAAAAAAAAAAGAAAACAAAGGAAATCATATATTTTGCAAAAAAAAAAAAAAAAAAAAGCTTACCAGTGCCTTTCGTGATCCAAGGGGAGACCATAATGGTAGGCACACGAACTCCAAGGCGATCAAATTTGAAAAAAGAAGGAGCAGGGCCAGTGTTCCCATCTGGGCTAGGAACATTAACAAAAGGAGTCTCGACATGATCATAGAATCCACCATGTTCATCATAAGTAATGACCAAAAGTGTCTCATTCCATTGAGGACTAGCCCTTAATGCCTCGTAAACCTCTTTTACAAGTTTTTGGCCATTGGCAACATCATGAGATGGATGGTCATCATTTGCAGGCAATACCTTAACGTCAAAATACCTTGGCTCAATTACAGTGAAGCTAGGTAACTTTCCATCACTAGCATCTTTCTTGAACTTCAAATCGAATTGGTGAAACTTAAAAATATACTTCAATTTCCTCATATTCCTATAAAACAGAGTTGTGGGTATATTTTGGTAGTAAATCCCAAAATTCTTACCATTCTCATGAAATGAATCAAATATTGTCTTTTGAGGGTACCCTTGAGCCAATTGCTTCTTAACATGGCTAGTTGAGCCATGAGAAGTAGCAGAGTATACAAATAGTCTATTGGGTTGTGTTGGACCAGGAATTGAAGAGAACCATCTATCAAACACTGCAAATTCTTGTACCAGAGCAGCATAAATAGGCACAGATTCAGGCCTAAAACCCTTCATTACAGTTTCAGAGAGGTTTGGGGAAAGGGTGAGAGCTTGTTCAACAAAACCAGACATGGAGGGAATTGAGCCATTACCAAATACCTGTTGCTTCACAGCTTCAAAGGAATGTCCAGGATCTGGATCCACAAACTCTGCATCATCAGTAAAGCAAATGGATTGCTGGCTTGGAGTTTTAGTCGATACTGGGTTGCATTCTCTCCCAGTCACTCCATTAATTGCTGGATTTACAGCTTTTTTCATCCACCCAAGCATGTGATCGAAAGATCTGTTTTCCATTACCAAAACCACAACGGTTTTGATGGGATTTTGTTGTTGGGCTGTACATGATAGAGTGAGAAACAGAAAGAGAATGAAGGAAAATGAAGGTACTCTGTTTCTGAATCCTCTCATGGTTGTTTATTGAGAAGATAAAGCCCTGAAGCAAATGGGTTTCTTTAGCTTTGGCTTTAAAATGGAGGGTTTGGCTTTATAAAAAAAAAAAACGAGAACTAATTGAGAAGTAAAAAATTTATTTAGTGTGTATCTTTGTAGAGTTGGCGTTGTCTGTATCTTAATTTCCTGGATATTTTTTTCACTGTGCAAGTTTTGGTATACAGACACTACAAAAGAATAAAGAAGCTTCTGGTTTTTTTAATTATGGTGTTTTGCTTTTCATGGCATTTTTAAATTTGCAAGTGATTAAAAGTAAAAGAAAATGCAAGAAAATGACATTAGTCCTTAAAAAAAAAAAAAAAGATATTAAACTCATTATGATGCAGAGAGTGTTTGCTTAAAATTTTTGAACAATGAAAAGTGTTTAATTAGAATTATTGGATCATTTAAATAAAAAGAAATAAAAATAAAAATTTAAATAATTTATGAGACAGTTGGATCGAGACTTATTTGATCTTTTGAGAGTAATTTATTTTGAATTTTTATCGGTTATAATCTAATAAAAAACGGCTCAACGAATCAAACTCATTGCTAAAACGATGACCGATAGTTTTTTTAAATCAAATTGCAACTTTTAAGACTCCGTTTTATCAGTTTTATATTTTTTATTTTTTTTTGATAATTTTTATTTTCTTATTTAATTTAAATAAAAAAATTTGTTAGTGTATTTTTTTAAGGCAGTTATTATATAATAATTTTATTTTCATTATAATATAAATTTAATAATTTATTTTCTTTTGTAAAATAAATTATCAAAATAATCTTTTAAGATTTTCTTAAGATTATTTTTTATAAATAATTTGTAAAATTTTAGGATTTGACAGTTTTTAATTAATAAAATATTTAATTCATTATTACTTAATTTCATATACTTATTTAAACGCATTTACGTAAATTGGCCATTTACTCCATTCCATTTCTTTCGCAATTTCAATTTTTTCTGTGATGTGATTGCGTTATACAAACTATTACTTTCAATTATGGACCATAATTTCCTCATTTTCAGGATTACTGTCCCCCTTCAGCAACTTATATAAGACATTATCAATTTTGTTTATAATAAACTCACCTTTAAACTCCATTCTTTATAATTTCAGTACTATTAAATCATTGATCTCATCAATAATTTACTTAATAAATTAAAAAATGATTTCAGTATGGTTAAATAAAAAAATTCATTGATAATTAACATCAATTTAACAGAAAATGATTTTATTAACTAGAATAATTTTTTATTAAATGATATTATAATTATTTTCGAAGCAGTAAAATTATAAATTTATAATTTAAAATAATATTTAGAAGGTATTTGAATTTATTTAAAATAAGTATGAAATATTATTTTAAAATTTTAAAAAAATTAAATAATTTTTTTTAATATTTGAATGATTAATTTAAAACGTCGTTTTAAAACTTAAAAATAAAAAAAAAAAATTTAAAATAATATTTTTAAAAATCTATTTTCAAAATAAAATTTCTATTCAAACACTCTCTTAATATTATAAGATATTGGAATTGTTGGGACCCAATTTAGGAAACAAAAGTTGGTAATTGTAATTCTGATAGGGGAACAATTTTTATATAGAAAGAAATAGCAAGAATGTGAAGGAAACGATAATCTAATATAAAAGACTTGAATGAGTAGGTAAAGGTACCTTAAATGAATTCTTATGAGAGCAAACAGACACAATCTTGTTTGTGGTGGAAATGTATAAGCCTAAGATACTTCTCTGTATCAACATTCAGATTTGGCAAATTATATATGTATATAGTATATTTGCAATTAGGGAATGAGAAATAAAATAATAAAGTAAGTAGTGTTGAGGTCATTAAAGTTTGACAAATTGACAATGGCACAAATTTTAAAAATGATTAATTATAATTTTTTTTCAATAAAATGACCTAATAAATTAAATTTTTCTTAATTTTTTAAAAATATATTAATTTATCTTGATGAATATTATAATATATTACTAAACTTTTTCGTCTAATTTTATCATTAGTCAATTATTAATCAATTTTACAAGGATAATAAAAATATATAAATGCTCTTACCCTTTAATTTTAATTAATTAGATTCTATTTTTACTTTAATTTTTTTTTAGAATTAAAAAATATATTTTCATACTTTTGACAAATTTGAAAATAAAAATATTTTTTAAAAATATTTAAAAATATTTTTATTTTATTTTTTAAAAAATAACAAATAAAAATAAAAATATTTTTTACTTTTTATTTTTAAATTTGTCAAAAATATGAAAATGAATTTTTTATTTATATTAAAAAATTTAAGAAGAAATAATTTAATTTCTTCTTAAATTATTTTTTAAAATAACAAATAAAAAATAAAAAATATTTTTTAAAAATATTTTTATCTATTTTTTATTTTAAAATTTGTCAAAAATATGAAAATAAATTTAACCTTAAAAAAAATTTAAAATAAAAATAGAATGTAATTAATTAAAAATAAAAGGTAATAGTATTTTTATATTTTTACTATCCTTATAAGATTGACTAAAGGTTGACTAATGATAAAATTAGACGAAAGCGTCTAGTAGTATATTTTGATATTCGTCAGAGGATAGTTAATATATTTTTAAAAAATCATGAAAAACTTAATATATTGAGTTTACAGAAAAAAATTATAATTAACCCTGTTAAAAATGATCTTATGTTTCCAAATTGCATCTAATTCAAAGCTATATTAAACTCCTCTTTTTATTTTACTTAAATGCCATTTATTAATTGAGATTTTTTATTAATTGAAAATTTAAAGTAATTTAAATGAATTGAAAATTTAATTGTTGTTTTTTTTTTAATTTTAATTCTATAATAATTTCTATCCCGTGTAATAACATTTGAATTAGAAATCTTATAATAAATATTTTTTTTTTATAAAATAATTTATTTTTTTAAATAAAGAAATCACCATAATATATCTTGAATTTAATTATTAATACTAACTAAATTTTTATTACATATACTTATATAAAAACGAAAATTTAATTTTTAATAATCCTAACCAAATAATTTTTTTCATAAATTTAGCTGTAACTGAACTATTATTAATTAACTTTATAAAATCATTATAAGAGAAGTCAAAAGTCAAATTAGGAAAACAGCGACCTTTATTTTTGTCTTTGAGAATAGAAAATAGTGAGATGTTGAAAAGGGGTGAATTAGTGAATGTGGAAGCAATTACATGTGAAAAAGTAACAAAATGTTATATAATATGTATGCACTTTAGGACTCCTAAAGTGAGAGTGACTGTGAAATAAAAGGCCAACGAATATTTTCTTTTTAACTTTTTCTAAAGAAGTTAACAGTGTTGCGTCAGTTCCTTAACCAAGTTTCCTTTTGTGCTGTTGATGATTGAACGGACAAGATTAATTTACATCGCCATTACTGAAATCTTTAAATTCATCACTTCTACTATTATTTTAAGATTATTAAGTACCTAATTATCAATTCAAATTGTAATCAATTAATCTATTAGTCCTTTCCGCACTAAATCATAACACTTTGGTGTATCATTTCTAGCTATAAATTTTTTAAATGGGAATGTTTCATTTACTCGTAAAAACCTTTAATGCATCAAATTATTAAATTTTCTTTGCATTATTTATTTACCTTAATTTACAAAATCTTCATTCTGTTATTAATTTTTCTTAGAACAAACTCAATTATTGTATTTACATCATATATTGAAATTGAATAATTAAATAAGTCAATATAATATACACTCAATTAGAGTGCTAACTAACAAAAATTGAGAAAAAGTCTACATACTTTTCAAAGAATTTCACCTAACAATTTATGTTTTTCAGGAAAAAAATAAATAAATTAGGATCTTCTAGCTGTGTTGAATATTAACTAAGAAGACCAATAAAGTATTTATTTATTTATAAATTACAATTAAAGTGAGACAATGAGAAGCGGTGGTGTTATTATTATTTTTATATCCCGAAATTATTGGGGATCCACTCATCACAGATGTGTTAATCTTGGATTATCATTTAATTTAATTTAATCATTAATTTAGGAATAATAAAGGATGTGCTTAGTATTGAATGGAAATTCTATTGTAGCATCAGAAACTTGAGATTCTTATAATGACGTTTTAAAATAATTTTATTTACTTTTCCCATATAATCAATGGGAAGGAAAAATATTGTTAAATATACTGTTAGTTATTTATTTTTGTTTTAACAGTGTACTAGCTTTCTAAAGCTGTGTGCATGTGGTAATGTGAACGCAACTCTTTAGTCCAAAAATCAACAAGGGAACAGCAACTCAAAAAAATAATACCACAAAAGGTCTCGACTGTGCAAGTAAAGAGAAGAGAAGAGAATCAAGGCAAAAGCAGAAGCAGCTACCGGGTTAATTTCATCCGTCGTCCCTAAACTTATGACTAACGCACATTATCGTCCCTTAACTCAATTTTGTAACAGTAATATCATCGAACTTACATTAACGGTTACATAAAAGTCCTTATACTCAACTTCTGTAAAAAATATTAACGGCAAGCTTACGTGGCATGCCAACTCATGATTTACAAAGACCCATATGAGCCACGTAAGCCACCTAGTCTCTAAAATGACATAAAAGCCATAACATTTTCTTCTAATTTACATTCACATGCCACC
>CANXYC010565193.1:0-19720 GCA_948193065.1 Aleurites moluccanus | reverse complement strand
TTAATTTCCATTATGAAACTAATTACAGATAAGTTGGGAAGGATTTGACTCTTAAAGCTGGGCTGAACGTGTAAACACACCACCATATTGCTAGCCAGATCCAATGTTTGAAATTTCCATAGTCTATGCCTTTTGACTAGTGCAATGCCAACAGATTCAACACAATTTTCTAATCTTTATTAGTGCATGCTTCATTGAATTCAGAGTTTCTTTAGTCCAATTACGAAGTGGGTTTGTTCATATCCAATTGATTTATCCAAGTCATAGCACACATTTTAGTCAATTTTCCTAATATTGCCATGTCTTTCACCATACTCAGAGACAAAATTAATATAATTTTATATAGAACAGTGTTTAGCGTGCTGCGGTATATAATGGCCACAGTGTTGTTGTATTTCAATATTTTATTCTTATTTGTTAGGATGCTTTAGCTTCTTTTTTTTTAATATAATTTTCAATTACATGTAATTATATTTTCGAATTTTATATAACTAATTTTTTAAAATATATTTTTTTTGGGTAGAATTTAAAATATAATTTTAATATTATAAAATATTTATTATTTATTATATTTTCTATGTTATAGATGGAGACAAGGCTCGAAGAAGACAAAGGGAAGAAAATATAAAGAAAGAGATGGAGACAGATGTGTTTCTTCTATGGGATGGCTGCTTGTATTTGTATTTGTATTTGATTTTGCCTCTATTCAGCATTCTACTGCCTCAGTCAACTCTTTTGTTAATAAATATTAAGAAAAGACACTATTATCTATAAATTCACAAGTTGCACAACTTACTATTTTAATTATTTTTCTAATATTATATTCAGGAAATGATTTGGAAACTCCACATTTGTTTGTTATTATCTTATGTTATTTGTAGTACCAAGTCCAAGCTGATGAAGTCAACTAAACAAGTAATTAAAACCCTTTACTTACTCTTCACTCTCTGGGGAAAGTTTAAGATTTCATGACATTCAAGAAGTATGAGAAATTTTTTATTCATTATATATTTTAATTAAGTTGTAGACATATTAATTAGATCTTTCCTTTCAATTTTATTCAGGACAAATTTTATTTATATTAGATGCATACACCAATCAAATAAATAAAAATATATATAGAAAAAAAATCAATATCTATTCACTGAATAAAAATATATAAAAAAAAATTATATTAATTAAAATATATTATCACTAATTAATTTGAATATGAGATAAGCTTATAAATTTGATGTGTAAGAATTTTCCTATTTCATCTGCTATAAATCTTCCTTAGTATATATCAAAAATAAATTAATAAATGTTGTTCTTTTTATGAATATGAAAAGTACTTAAATAATAATAAACAATAAAAATAAAAATTAGAAGGGGTAATTAAAATGATTTTTATAATGAAAATCTTAAAAATAAAAAAATTAGATAATATTAAATAAATAAATTTAAAGATAAAATAAATGAGTAAAAAGTGAAGATTATGACCTATCACTTGCAATGATAGTAATTGTAATAAAATATAACTCTATTAACATCTCTTCTTTTTTCTTATTCAGCTCATTTTTATATTAATTTATTTATATTTCTCTAACACAATTATTTTATAATTATATTTTATCTGAAATAACTGAAAAATACTCATTAAAAAAAGCATAATTTGAGTAGAAAAATTGCGGTATTTTATTTTTGTTATTAATAATTGAGAAAAACAAAATTTTCATTTTTGTAGAATTTGAATCCTACTTGGATTTGTTGTATCCTAACCGATTAAACTAGCACATATACTTTTTTTCTTTTCTTTTTGTATATTGAATTTTTTTTGTAAAGAAATGAAATTCTCAAAGTTAGAACTCTTAATCTTCTGTGCACTATAATATAAAAAGGGATTTTAAGCGTATTAATCATTATTCTGTCTGAATTATACTGTTTCCTAAGTATTGACTTATCAATTTAAAGTATTTTTATAGGATACATCTCATATTCTCATTATGCATTACATTATTTATTTTTTAAAGTATTTTGATAGTTAATATTTTTTTATAAATGATATAATATATAAAATAAAATATAAAATAAGAGATGAGACACTTAATAAGATAAATGATTCATATTATAATTAAATATTTAACTAATATAGTTTAATACTATGAATGATATCACCACATCATAAATTCATAAATCCTAAATGCTAAACTCAACCAATAAATATGGGTTAAATTGCTGCCTGAAATTCTGGTCAAGATTAAATTATAAGTTAAGAATTTAATTTTAAATATTATAAAGATTATTAATTTATCATATCATTTTCATTTAATTACAAAGAAAAATTAATACTTTATATAATTTATGTTTGAATTATGAGTCTAACAAGAAAACTTTTTCATTTATGTTTGAATTATATCATTTTTTTTTTCTATTTTCTTCCAAAAAAAAAGAATTTTTTTTTTCATTTTTCTTTTGTTTATGTTAGATTAATGTGCATATTGAATTAGATAACAAATGAAGAAACTAACTTTGATTTTTTACTATTATTGATAATGATGTTTTAAGGGATTTTTTGTAATTTTTTTTTTTTAAGTTTTGAGCTAACTATGAGACCAAAGTCTCTTTGGCATGTAAAGAGACTACCTAACTACTTTATTATGATTAAATGACATATAATTAGGAATCTTAATAACATATTTGGACCAATTTACAAATTATATCCCAAAAATTATTAAAACTCATTTCTTGCAATTCATATATGTTTCGAATCCATGCAGCTATATCTTCATATATTTAACTAGTAATTCATTAAAAAATATCTTTTTAATTTAAATAGTAATTTATATATAATTTTAGATTTAATAATCTTATAGAAATATTTAAAATAATCCTTATTAGTTATCAATAATAATCCTTTTTTTTTTTTTGTTCAATATAGTATTTTAAAACCTAATTAGTAATTTTATTTTCATATTTAATTAACCATTTTATATGAAATAGTTTGATAATACAAATATTCAAATACCAATGAAATTTTGGAATAGTGATATTAGAATAGTGTCTTTAATTTGATATTTTAAATTTTAAAATGAATATAGTCTACCAATTAGAATTATAAATTATCAATAGTGATTAAATATTGTTAAATAATAACTACCTATAAGGTTAATATAATAATTAATTACTTAAATTATAAGATGTTGTCACGACTCACTTTTGAACCGCGATAGTCTTAGGATACAAGTAAATCTAAGGTCACCGAAAACTTATAGAACCTATGAACAATCCATTATCAATCATACATTCTTAACTCATTCACTAATATTGAAATTCTATTTATTATTTGTAAATTTTTCAAAAATTTTGCCAGAGTTTCTTTTGAAATTTTAACATTATTCTTGATCCAAAATCGAGTTTTTCATAAATTACATAGCCTGCACTAAAATTATTTTTATATGCCTAATAATTTGCCATCCTTATACTATCAACTTCACAGTTTAACAGATATACATGGCACTTCTAAAATCTTTCAAAACATATGAATTTCATTTTTAGTTTTTTTTTTTTATCATTGTCATTATCACTTCACTATCATTATCATTAAACATTACACATTATAGTCATTCATTACTAAACTTTAATAGCAAATCACATTACATTTTAACGTCACTTAAATGTCAATTAATTTACTATTCATATATCACTAAAGTACTCAATCATCTAATTATACACAGTACCATGGAGCTCTATGAATTGACACTCACGACATTTAGAGAATAAAATTCTACATCGATATACTTGATATCCCAAGTCGGAAAAGAAATTGACTTGGAATCAGCTTCCTTTATCTCATCCCCGTAAAAATTATAAATCACTATTTGGTGAGTATAAAAATACTCAGTGAGCATGTATACATCATTAAACAGGTGATATAAGCTTATGATAACAAAAGATATCAATGGTAGTCAAGTATCAATAATTATAATGAATTGATATCAACATATCCATTTTTACATGTCAAGGTTAATTAATTTGCACACCAAATATCTTTGGAAGTTTGGAACAGGTAATAATTAAATCGATGAAAGAATAGCTATTAATGGTAAGCAATAAGATATAAGCTTGGAATCATTGAACAAATAAACAATACTCGTATCATGTAGATAAAACAGATAAAGGGTCATGAACACATATAATCTCATATCAATCTCATGTCAATCTCATATCATGTACGCAAGGCTGATCAGACCCTATGGCTAGGATAATTAATCATTCTCAGCTAGGGTATCATTATACAATGTGCACATTGCCGACGGTATGTACCCATTAACCCATCGGAAGGCGACTCTGTCAAATCTCATGTAAAATAGGCTAATGAAAATCAATAACAATATCAAGTATTCATTAGGAACATTACGGTACAATAGCATCCGATCGATACATATGGGCTTTCTTGTCAATTAATGTCAATACATTTCATTAATCATGTATTGGTTTCTTTACTTGATACAAAGGTAGCAATTAACAATAAATATCATAGAATGTGGTTAAACATTTGGTATGCATACTTTTGGAAATATTTGGGTACATGATCAATCAAGAATAATAGGCATTTCAATATCAATAACAATCAATAAATATGGATGATTTCAATCTTTGAGAATGATCAAAGAATAATCAACAATAGCAAAGTGATATTTTAATCAAGAAGAAAACATGTTCTTCGGGATAACAAAATCAAGGTATGAATATGATGTATACATTACTCACCTTAGCTTATGACTTGCACATTTTCCTTTTTCTTTATCCTTTATTCTTTGCCTTATCTCTTATGGTATCCATCACGTCTCTTATTCATTCTTGACTCTACATATCCAATTAATTTCCATATAGATACTATTTAACATAAAATTACATTACTTATATTTATATTAAAGAAAATTCCTCAAATTCTCAAGTTTTAGGTTTTGCTTATAAAGAACTTTTACTGGCAACCTATATTTCATTACTTATATCTCTCTCTACACTTATCCAATTACTTCAATTCTTATTCTTACTTAAACTAGACATATTAAGATTTAACATATCCGAAATTCACATTAATATCACTACTATATAATTTATGGTGTTAATTTAAACTTAAACTTATAAACAGTCATGTTGCCTGCATTATGTCTACAAATCTTATTTTAGCAGATATTGTTCTTCTGCTAATAACTCAATCAATACTTAACCAATTACTTTAATTTTTTTCCTGTTGAAAATAAACACATAAAATTATAATATATCCAAATTTTAGAATTTTTGGATTACTGAACAATTATTAATGAAATTTCAAAATTAAACTACTACCTTGAAATCTTTATCCAAACAAATCCTGTTTCCATGCCTATAATTAATTTCATGCTCATCCAATTACAAAAAAAATTTACAGTCATTTATTATATAAATGAACATCTTTTATGTTTAACACTTTCTCTAATTAATAATTTAAGGTCCTCATATTTATAGAATACAGTAGCCTATGTTCTGTTTATTAGTCAATCCGGACAGATTACACTCATGACCTAATATCTCATAAACCACAAATCCAATTAAAAAGAATTTTTACAGGATTATAGATAAGACATAAATGAACATTTTTTATGTTGAACACTTCTTCTAATTCTATCTCTATCATTATGAAAAATTAAAATATAGTAGCATTTTTCAGAAAACCTAATTCTAGGTCAGTCACAGTTTTTATCCAATAACTCTTTCCTCACTTTGAATTTTACAAATTCCTTTTCAGAAATATAATTAAAATGTTTATCTACAACTTTTATGTTTTTTCCATTCTCAAATTAAGTCATTAAAATTTTGAAATATTAACCACAAATTATTGCCTCAAATTAGATTTCAGAAACTATATAAACCCTAACTCATTCTTTACACTTTTAACTTAATTACCTCAATTATTTGCCAAATCAAACCTTAGAACTCTTAAATACAATTAAAAATGATAAGTTTAGAATCATTACCTTGATTTAAAACACTTGAATTGCCCTATTCTTTTGCTCCTCTAAATGATTGAACACCAAATTCTATCTATTTTCTTCATAAAGCCTATTCCTTCTTCAATTTCCTATCTATTTTTGGTTGATTTCTTTGGAAATGTTAGAAGACTTATTTCCTTGGTAATTCTCCATTAGTGGTTCGGCCAACTTTCCTCCTCTATTTGGTATTTTCATCTTCTTTTTATATACACCAAAAGCCAACCCAAAAAAATGAAGACAAGAGAAAAATTTTTCTAGAATTTTTTATGATTTGTCATTTTTTTCATTAATTGACAAATCAATTAATTATTTTATATCACAAATATCATCTTTCCACCACCATGGCCGGCCACCTAACTCTCTTTCTAGAAAAGGGTGGGTCACACAACTTTGTTTAATTTCACTTTGGCCCAAAATTTTTCTTATTTGTATTTTTTACCCCAAAACTTTATATAATTTATTATGTCTATTCTATTTATATTCAACCTCAAGTGTGGGGTGTGAAATACCTTATTTTAAGTTGTTATATCTTTTAAAAATAGTTCTGGATCATTTCTGGATCCCAAACAGTGAATTTCCATAAATATTCCCAAAGTTGCCTTTATTTACAATTTTGTCATTACTCTTATTTTCAGTATTCTACAACATTTTTCAATTCTTCCTTTTCACCATAATTTCACATAAAATTAACTAACTTAATCCCCCCAGATTCGGGTAAAAAATTATTAAATTAGCTGGACTGCTATTTTTTCAGTAGTGTAATTAACACCAGCATTTTCCAGGACAGTGCCTCAAAAGTGGCCCGGTTGAGTTTCAAAAATTCTTGAATATTACTCTCTATCATTCTTTGTATATTTCCATAATCGATTGAGTTTATTCATACTTCAATTAGTGCTTCATCATTCACTGTAATTCACTATATCGGTGTATTATCTACTATTCTATCTCACTATCTTCTGTTTTGTTTGCCGGATTATTACACTCTACCCCTCTTCAATAAAATTCGTCCTCAAATTTTCTCATCCAATACTGTAAATATCGATATATGTACCTCAAATAGTCTCAAATTATCATTGTAAACACTTTCTCTATATCATTTATCATCTTACTTAGACTATTGTGTCAAATTCTATAATCTTCTTATCTTTTACGCTATTTCATAATTCTCATATCATTTTTTTATCAGTATACGATCTATAGTCCATAAACATTTGATAATACAGTACTTAAATTTTTAATATACTTTACCTTAATATTTTCAAGCACTTTATCGATATCATTGCACTAATATTTTATTTTTGTACTTTATCATTTCGACCATTAACTCATTTTTCATGAGCATATTCCCTAAATTTCAATAATCAATAACTTAATATTTATTTACTTAGGTTTGAACCTCAATAATTAGTTATGTATACCATTATAGGAACTATTAGTATATCATTTACTTCTCATTTTACTTAATTACTATAACATGTATTTATTCTTTCATTATAATCATATTCTTAACTTTTCACTATTCTATGCCTCAATAGCTCCATATTCTCTATTATTTGAAATCATCTATCATTTTTACTCATCATCAGTACACACTTTCTATCATCCAATCATTTACAATAATATTATTCTTATTATGCTATTACTTATAATAAATATTTAAAACTGATTTACTTCCTCAGTGCTCTAATACCACCTCTGTCACGACCCATTTTTGGACCTCGACGGTCCTAAGGCACGGGTAAATCCAAAGTCATCGAAAACCCGTAGAACCCATCAACAATCCATTTATCAATCATACATTCTTAACTCATTCATTAAAATTGAAATTCTATTTATTACTTGTAAATTTTTCAGAAATTTTGCAAGAGTTTCCTTTGTAATTTTAACCTTATTCCTGACCCAAAACCGAGTCTTTCATAAATTACACAGCCTACACTAAAATTATTTTTACACTCCCAATAATTTTCCATCCTTATATCCTCAACTTCACAGTTTAACAGACATACATGATATTTCTAAAATCTTTCAAAACATATGAATTTCATTTTTAGCTTTTTTTTTTTATCATTATGATTATCACTTCACTATCATTATCATTAAGCATTACACATTATAGTCATTTATTACTAAACTTTAATAGCAAATCACATTACATTTTAACGTCACTTAAATGTCAATTACTTTACTATTCATATATCACTAAAGTACTCAATCATCTAATTATACACAGTACCATGGAGCTCTAAGAATTGACATTCACGACTTTTAAAAAATAAAATTCTATCTCGATGTACTTGACATCCCAAGTCAGAAAAGAAATTGACTTGGAATCAGCTTCCTCTATCTCATCTCTATAAAAATTATAAACCACTATTTGGTGAATATAAAAATACTCAGTGAGCATGTATATATCATTAAATAGGTGATATAAGCTTATGATAACAAAAGATATCAATGGTAGTCAAGTATAAATAATTACAATGAATTGATATAAACATATCCATTTTTATATGTCAAGGTTAATTAATTTACACACCAAATATCTTTAAAAATTTGTGACAGGTAACAATTAAATCGATGAAAGAATGGCCATTAATGGTAAGCAATAAGATATAAGTTTGGAATCATTGAACAGATAAACAATACTCGTATCATGTAGATAAGACAGATAAAGGTCCATGAACACATATAATCTCATGTCAATCTCATATCATGTACATAAGGCTGATCAGGCCTTATGGCTAGGACCATTAACCCTTCCCAGCTATGGTATTATTATACAATGTGCACATTGTGGTATGTACCCACTACCCTGTCGGGAGGCAGCTCTGTCAAATCTCATGTAAAATAGGCCAATGGAAATCAATAACAATATCAAGTATTTATTAGGAACATTACGATACAATGGCTTCCGATCGATACATATAGGCTTTCTTGTCAATCAATGTCAATATATTTCATTAATCATGTATTGGTTTCTTTACTTGATACAAAGGTAGCAATTAACAATAAACATCATAGAATGTAGTTAAACATTTGGTGTGCATACTTTTAGAAATATTTGGGTACATGATCAATCAAGAATAATAGGCATTTCAATATCAATAACAATCAATGAATATGGATAATTTCAATCTTTGAAAATGATCAAAGAATGATCAACAATAGCAAAGTGACATTTTAATCAAGAAGAAAACATGTTCTTCGGGTCAACAAAATCAAGGCATGAATATGATGTATACATTGCTCACCTCAGCTTATGACTTGTACATTTTCCTTTTCCTTTATCCTTGATTCTTTGCCTTATCTCTTATTGTACCCATCACATCTCTTATTCATTCTTGACTCTACATATCCAATTAATTTCCATATAGATACTATTTAACATAAAATTACATTACTTATACTTATATTAAAGAAAATTCATCGAATTCTCAAGTTTTAGGTTTTGCCTATAAAGAATCTTTACTGGCAGCCTATGTTTCATTACTCATATCTCTCTCTACACTTATCCAATTACTTCAATTCTTGTTCCTACTTAAACTAGACATATAATATATCCAAAATTCACATTAATAACACTGCTATACAATTTATGGTATTAATTTATACTTAGGCTTATAACCAGTTATGTTGCCTGCATTCTGCCTGCAAATCTTATTCAGACAGATACTGTTCTTCTTTTAATAACTCAATCAATACTTAACCAATTACTGTAATTCCTTTTCATATTAAAAATAGATAAATAAAATTATAACATATCCAAATTTTAGAATTTTTGTATCATTGTATAATTATTAGTGAATTTTCAAAATTAAACTACTGCCATGAAATTTTTATCCAAACAGACCCTGTTTCCATGCCCATAATTAATTTCATGTTCATCTAATTACAAAAATATTTTACAGTCATTTATATAACTTTTATATAAATGAACATTTTTTATGTTTAATACTTTCTCTAATTAAGACTTTAAGATCCTCATATCTATAGAACACAATAGCCTATATTCTGTTTATCATTCAATCTGGGCAGATTATATACATGACCTAATATCTCATAAAAAATAAATCCAATTAAAAAACAATTCTACAGGATTATATATAAGACATAAATGAACACTTTTTATGTTGAACACTTCTTCTAATTCTATCTCTATCATTATATACAATAAAAATACAGTAGTATTTTTCAGAAAACCTAATTCCAGGTCAGTCACAATTTTTACCCAATAACTCTTTCCTCATTTCGAATTTTACAAATTTCTTTTACAGAAATATAATTAACATATTTATCTACAACTTTTATGTTTTTTCCATCCTCAAATTCAGTCATTAAAATTTTAGAATATTAACCACAAGTTACTGCCTCAAATCAGATTTCAGAAATTATATAAACCCTAGCTCATTCTTTACATTTTTAACTTAATTACCTCAATTATTTACCAAATCAAACCTTAAAACTCTTAAAAATAATTAAAAATGATAAGTTTAGAATCATTACCTTGATTTAAAACACTTGAATTGCCCTCTTCTTTTGCTCCTCCAAATGATTAAACATCAAATTCTATCTATTTTTTTCATAAAGCTTTTTCCTTCTTCAATTTCCTATCTATTTTTGGTTGATTTCTTTGAAAATGTTAGAAGACTTATTTCCTTGGTAATTCTCCATTAGTGGTTCGGCCAACTCTCTTCCTCCATTTACTATTTTCATCTTCTTTTTGTATACACCAAAAACCAACCCAAAAAAATGAAAACAAAAGAAAAAAATTTCTAGAATTTTTTATGATTTGTCATTTTTTTCATTAATTGATAAATCAATTAATTATTTTCTATCACAAATATCATCTTCCCACCACGGCCGGCCACCTAACGGGTGGGTCCCACAACTTTGTTTAATTGCACTTTGGCCCAAAAATTTTCTTATTTGCATTTTTAACCCCAAAACTTTCTATAATTTATTATGTCTATTCTGTTTATATTCAACCTCAAGTGTGGAGAGTGAAATACCTTATTTTAAATTGTTCTATTATTTAAAAATAGTTTTGGGTAATTTATAGATCACAGACAGTGGATTTCCATAAATACTCCCAAAGTTGCCTTTATTTATAATTTTGTCGTTACTCTTATTTTCAGTATTCCACAACATTTTTCAACTCTTCCTTTTCACCATAATTTCATATAAAATTAACTAACTTAATCCCCCCAGATTCGGGTAAAAAATTCTTAAATTAACTGAACTGCTATTTTCCTGGCAGTGTAATTAACACCAACATTTTCCTGGACAGTGCCTCAAAAGTAGCCCGGTTGAGTCTTAAAAATTCTTGAATATTACTCTCCATCATTCTTTGTATATTTTCATAATCGATTGAGTATATTCATACTTCAATTATTGCTTCATCAATCACTGTAATTCATTATATCCATGTATTATGTATTATTTTATCTCACTATCTTCTATTCTGTTTGCTGGGATATTACAGATTTATATTATAATTAATATGTTGATATGTCAAATTATAATTAATTAATTAATTCATAATCTTATTTGATGAATAAGATTCACGTAAAAAATTTTCCACTTACAGTTATATATATATATATATATATATATATAATTTAAAGATTTCAAATATACTTATTATAAATCTATATCAATATCCAACCTAGAAACTATATATATATGTGATGGACAGATTCGAATGGATTATGAGACGGAACATATAATTCACATCTCACTCCATATTTATTAAAAAAATTTAAATTTTTTTCGTCCTCGCTTCATTCTCCACTTAAAATGAAGATTTTCGTTTTGAACTAAACGGAATAGGACGGATTACTATTAAATCAGAATATTTTGTCATCTCTAACTACAATGGAACCAATAATGCATATATTTATGGTAATGGATGTGTTAATTAGTAGCTGTCCAAGCGCGTTTGTCTCTTACCCCACACAAACAAACATTAGGGAAACAACCATACATACCTCAAATGATTAGGCATTGTGACAGGTATTTTTTATATATATATGACTTGTAACAGAACTACCACACCTAATATGTAATAATTATCCATTATTTTTAAACCAATAGTGATTTAGGAACCACTTAAGTTGAGTGCTTGGTGGTAAAAATAAGCCTACGATATGTTGGGTTGAGAGGGTTGTTGTATATTTTTACACGCCAATTTTAGCTATTTAAAAATTTTTAAAAAATTTTTAAAAAATTATATTTTGATAGTGTTTGATGTAATAAATCTATTGATATATTTTTTATTTTAAGCAAAAATCATTTGGACTGTTAAAAATATATTGAAAATGCGTTAAATCTAGACCGTTAAATATAATACATAAAATTTCTAATGCATTTTTAACAGTCCAAATGATTTTTGCTTAGATAAAAAATATATCAATAAATTCATTACATCAAACACTATCAAAATATAATTTTTTAAAAATTTTTAAGTAGCTAAAATTAGCCACATGAGGGGCTGCTGTGTAAAAATATACAACAGCCCCCTTAACCCTGATATGTTTGATCTAAATTTAATTATTTTATTAAGTAATTTATTAAATGTGATGTTTAAAAATATTGACTATACTGTTTTGATAAAAAAATTCGTAAGATGAGATCAATAATCAGTAGTTAATGTAATTTTGTTGAAAAATAGTTCATATTTTTGTGTGTTTTATTTTTTATTTCGTGTTTTTTTATATATTATATTATTTTTTTTAAATATTTTAACATTCAATATTTTTTATAAATGACGTGACGCATAAAAAAATATGAGAGAATATTGAACATATAAAAAAACAAAAAATACAAACTTATTAAAAGAGGTTTGTATTTTCTAATAACCAATTGTTAACTGATATCCCTAATTAGATTTTTTTTTTCAATTTAAAAAAAAGTGATTTAGTAATAAATCCTCTTTTTGTTGTAATTGGACTCTATTAAGTGTTCGTCGCATATAACATATGAAGTTGTATACCTAATTTCTCACCCTCTTTTTCTATAAATATATATAAGGAAAATATTAAAAAGTTGTTTTTTTTTAAACAAATTAATTTGTAGTAATCTATGCCATAAAACTTTTGATCCTTCGACATTTACTTTGGTTGTTATTACAATTTCATTAAAGTTTTTACAATTATAAAATATGTATAATAAATTATTTTTTATCATTCTATATTAATATTAATAATACAATGATTGAATATCTACATTCTAATTTTTATCATTATTAGCAACAAAAATAATAATTAGAAATGGTGTTAAAAATAGAAAAATAATAAAAATTTTGACCAAAATTTTTTAATTTTTTTTTTATTAAATTGGACAAATTTTAGTATTAATCTAAATCAATCTTAATTAGACCCGTAAAGTTATAATAGGACTATTCACGAGAAATAAAATTGAGATCCTCGCTGGATGCATAATGTACTTTCTGTCGCTCTCTATCTCATAGTCATGGGCATGAAAAATTATCTGAGTAAATTCTCTTAGAATTTCTCTCTCTTTATCTTATAGTCATAGACATGAAAATTTATCGGAGTAAATTCTGTTATAAGTTATTTGGATAAATGATAAATTAAAATATTTAACATTTATATTTAGAATATATATTGATGTATTATAATATTTAATCATTTCACATATACACCAATTTAAGTGGATTTAATTTCTTCATTAAAAATAGAGGTGAGAAAAAAATTGAGAAAATCAAAAAATGAATCGAACTGAATCTAATTTGATGTAGTTAATTTTTTTGAAATTTCGGTTAGTTCAGTTCGATTCGATTTTTTTTAAAATTAAATCAAAATAATCGAACTGATCAATATATATATATATATGGGTTCGATTCAATTAGAAAACTTTCGATTTATTGATTTAATTTTTAAAAATTATGATTGAATTTATTTAATTTTTAAAAAATTTAATTCAATTTAAATCGAATCAATCGATTACTCATCTCTAATTAAAAGTGACAGATTTTCAACCGTATTCACAAATTAGATTTGAATTCATTCACTTTTATCTGATTAATAATATGTTTGAATTTCCATGAAAATAAAATGATATCAATTTGTTTATTTAATTTCGAATCATGTGATCATTTGATATAAAATACATCAATAATTTTTTTAAAAAAATTAAATTTGTTTGTATAATTAATAAAAATAATATATATAAAATTTATTTGAAAAATAAATAAATAAGTAAAAAACATAAACCTATTATTTGAAATAATAATAATTATAAAAAATTAAATTCTATCAATATTTTTTTTATTCGTCTTATTTTTTATATTATTATATTTATATTTTTTTTAATAAATTATTCTATAATTATATCTTACATGAAATAATCGCTTTTACGAATATCCTTAAAATAATAGTTAGAAAAACCATATATTTATAGCAGTTGTAAAATGTCAGGCTCTAGCCGTTTGAGGGTAATTAAAATTCAACCAAAAAATTTGGTCATAAGAGAGAAAACCGGCCTTGTTATCTAAAGATTGCCATGTGTCAGCATCCCACTAATCACGCGACAACATAATAGCCGTTGACACAGGGTCCGACAGCCACTATCATCTCGGCCTTTCTCTTGGCGCATTGCAATCCCCAACGTCTCTAATTTATCTTTAGATCCGTTATCAACGGTCATATTTCTTAACGACTTTATAAATTTATTAAAAAAATTGTGGCCCATTGCGAATATGCTCGGTACTTATGGGGAGCAATTAAAAGGAAAGTTTTCAAACTTGGCCTTAAAAATCATAAATCAGATATTAATAAGAATCAGATTAAAATTGAATAAAAAATAATTAAATTAATATTTTTAGTGTATAAATTTTATAAGTAATTTAATATAATCATTTTAATAAATAATATAAAATTAATTTTAAAATTTAAGATAATAATAAATTAAATATATTTAAAAATTTATTATAGCTTTATCGGTGTGCAACATTTCTATATTCTTGAATAAATTAGTACTAGTGAACTAGTCTTTAAAAGAAAGCCAAACAACAATTATTATGGCAACGCGTCTTTGACAAAATGTATGATGCTTTTATTTTTTATTTTTTTTAATTACTTATTAATGATAGTAACAGAAGTAATAAAATATAATTATTAATAATGATAAACGGTCTAATTAATAAAAAATAGGTAAGTGAGTCACTTGCATTACTTCAGTGTCATATCAATTAGAATTATAGATTTTAAAATATAAACAACACAAATCACATATTCCTTTTATAATAAAAAAATTAATATTCCAAAATAAAAATATTCAAATGTGCTTTTTTATAATTTTTTTTTTATTTTTGTAATTAGTGTTTAACACTCGTTAAAAATTAAAAATTAAGATAAAAAATAAATAAATAAAATTAAAAATTTTAATATATGAGGTAATAGTGATTGTACCGAAATATAATTTTATTAAAAATTTATTTTTTTTCATTTAATTTATTTTTATATTTATTTATTTATTTATATTTCTCTAATAATTAATAATTATATTTTATATTAAATAACTTTTCTTAATTAATATTTTTATGATACTTATTAGAAAAATTATTTTTTTATTACTAATAAGTAGCAGCAGCAGCGGTAATGGAAAAATAATAATAAATGGTCCAATTAATTACTTTATTTATCACCCATCCAACCAAAGCCAGCTATAAATGGACCCACCAAACTTTTTTATTTTCCTCATTATTTGGTATCAACATAACTACTTTTAACTACCCAATTCCTCTCCATTTCCCTCTATATATATCTAATCATCAACAAGAAAAAAGAAAAAAAAAAAAAAAACTAAAATTAGGCTCCAAAATCTTCTCTAACAAAATCAAATTGACACCACTCAAATGCCATCAATTTTGCTTCTTTATCATCTTCTTAATTCTGTCATTCTCTATTTGCTTCCCAAGAAGCTTAGGTTTCTCCTACCTTCTTGTTGGTCTCATCACCAAGCCAATTTCCTCCTTAACAAAACACCACCCTCTTCCTCTTCTTCCTCCTCCTCATCCTCTTCCTCCTCCGACGGTGTCCGTAAAAGAATGGACAACACTGAACTCCGCCGTGTCTTCCAAATGTTTGATAGAAATGGGGATGGGAGAATTACAAAAAATGAACTAAGTAATTCATTAGAGAATTTGGGTATTTTTATTCCTGATTCGGAATTAACCCAAATGATTGAAAACATCGATGTTAATGGAGATGGGTGTGTTGATATTGATGAGTTCAGTATTTTGTATGAGTCAATTATGGATGAGAGAGATGAGGATGAGGATATGAGAGAAGCTTTTAATGTTTTTGATAGAAATGGTGATGGGTTTATTACTGTTGATGAATTAAGATCTGTTTTAGCTTCACTTGGGCTTAAACAAGGTAAAACATTAGATGATTGTAAGAGAATGATTATGAAAGTTGATGTTGATGGTGATGGAATGGTTAATTTTAATGAGTTTAGGCAAATGATGAAGGGTGGTGGATTTAGTGCTTTGGGTTAATTTTAATTTAATTTAATTTAATTAACTCAATGGATAATCTTCATCTTCTTGTTTTGAGGATGTTTTTAAATATTTTTGGGGCCTGATTGATTGAAAAAAAACAAAATTAGGGATGAAAGTGAGTGCCATATGTCATAGTTGATGAGTTGGAGTCATCGGCTCATTGACATGTGTCGAAGAAGAACAACGAGGTAATGCCACATCATAATTGTTGAGATCTCAAGAAGAAGAAAATGGAAAATTTGAGAAATATGGGGAGGCTGGGGTAAATTTGGGAGGATTGAAACTGATATAGTATCTTTTTTTGTCACCTAAAGGGACTAAAGTGATTAGTTTTGAGGGTGTGTTTATTGTTTTTTCAAATGTTGTAGGATTGGCTTGGTGGATTATTGTTTCTATTTATGATAATCTCTTCAATTCTTTCTTTTTTTTCTCTTTTATTACGTGTTGTTTCTTTCCTTTTATAGTTTTATGTTATGTGATTTTTTTCTTTTTTCTTTTTAGTTTAATGATCATTTAAACCATCCTTGGGGAAGAACAGAAAACAAAAACATCTTGTTACCAAAACAAATTTTTTAAAAAAGAAACCGTTATAATTTAAATATCTTATAATTCGTAAATTTAGATATTATATTTATTATGAAAAACTTTTTATTATTGTAACTAATTTTATTTATGACAAATATTATTATCACACAATTTTTTTTAAAATAGATAATAAATTGAAAATTTGTTATTCTAAAATTAATAAATAAAAAAAAATAATCGTGATAATCATAAGCTGTCAATAAATTTTGCAAGAAAATTTATTTTTATTACTTATTAATTTTTATTTTTATTTGAGTTAAAATGATAAATAACAGTTACAAATTAATTTTTCTTTTTTATATTTTTATTAGATTTTTTCGTTATCTTATTTTTTTTTTTAAGAAATGTTATCTTGCTGATAACTCCTTAATAAGGAGTTATCCTAACGTTGCTTTCTTATTTTTTTAATATATAAAATCACTTTTTAAAAATTATCTTTTCTATTTTATTTTTTAAGAATTATATTTTTGATAATTATCTAATATTTTCTTTTTTCTTTTTTCTTTTTGAGAATTATCTAATATTTTTTTTTTTTTATAAATATCTAATATATATCTATACATATTAAACATTTTATTAAGTATTTCTAAAATACAAAGAAAAACAAGAAAGAGAAGAAACATTGCAGAAATATGATTAAAGGGGGTTTTAATTTGCTTTAGAAGAATTATAAAGTGACATTCATTAATGGGTAAGTTTTAAAGTTGTTAATTCTTTATTGAATTTTATATAAACTCCAAAGAATAAATTTGAATTTTATTTGAATATTGATAATATAAATATGAATTATACAGTAATATTCATTAATGGGTAAGTTTTAAAGTTATTAATTCTTTATTGAATTTTATATAAACTCCAAAGAATAAATTTGAATTTTATTTGAATATTGATAATATAAAATATGAATTTGAATTTTAGTATACCATATTTATTTAAGTATAAAATTGTACAAAATCTCTAACTAGTTTATAACTATGGATCAAGATTACCTGCGATTTTACTTTATATTTAAATTATATTTTATTAATAATGTGAAAATTTGTAACTTAATTTAAATTTATATTATTCTTCTCATCATCTTGTAACAATTGTTATATATTTTTTTTAAAGTTATATATATTAAAAAATTATTACTTTAATAATAATAAAGATCTTCATTTTTATTATATCAATCAATATACACAAGTTATTGGTTACCTTAATACTATAATTTTTTCTTATATGCACATTTAAAATACATAATATATATACATGTTTATCTAATTTATAATAATTATATTTATTCTTAAAATTTAATAATGTGACAATTAAATTTTGTCATGATAATTAATTTAGGTGATAATTTTTATTTTTTTGTGATAATAAATATTGTCAATAATTATTATTTATGTGACAACAAAATAAATTGTCATAATATTTAACCTTGGTTATTTGTATATTTATGACAATAAAATTATATATGTGACAACTCATATTTTTTTTTTAGTCACTGATACCATTTTATGTGATGATATAATTATTATTACTAATTCAATATTATTTGTGATAATAAAAATTATCACAAATACAATAATTTTTAGCCACATAATTATTAGCCAACTTCGTAACAATATGTTATTATCACCAAGTATTTTTCTGTGACAACTTTTAAACATTTATGACAATTTTAATGGTCACATAATAGATGATTTCTTGTAGTGAATACTCAAAGAACATCCTTCTCAAGTGCCAGCGAGACGACTCGATCCTGAGTCCTTATCCTTGCGTGAGAGGCATTACCACTTCATCCATTTAGATGGGGTGGAAGGAAAGAGTTGCCCCACCGTATAGGATATAACAAATTAAAATGCCCTTATAAACATCTTAAAAGAGTAGGAAATACTCTTTAAAGTAATCAAAGTCAAAATAATAATCATATTAAAGGTGTCATTGCTGGATTATGAGTATCTGGCTAGTTGTCCTCAACTCTGTGACAGCTTGAGGCTACCCTACTTCATGCAAGTTCATGTGGCTATATGACATTTTTCAAATGTTTGCTTTGACTTTTTTTATTCTTATAACTTTGGTTTATATTTTCTTGGGTCATTTTCTCTTAAAATTCTGATGCTCTAAGCTAAATTTTGTAATCTAATTTCTGTTCTGTAATGAGATTCTAGGGAATATCCTTAGCAGTAAAAATACATGAAAATAAGAGCAAACTTCTAAAGTATTTCTTTTGCTACCTTCAACATCATGATACAAATATTTAATTACTGGATCGAAAATCTTTAGAATTGATCATTTCTCTCTTGTCATGAGATTCAAAGGAATATCATTAGTGGGACATAACAATTGATCAGTTCAATTTGAACTAAAATTGAAATTTTGAAAAACCAAAATAATCAAATTAAAATTTTTAAAAATTGAATTTTGAATTAAATCTAACTGAAATTTTATAAAACTAATCGAATCGAACTGACATATTTTAATTTCGTTATTCAGCTATTTTGGTTCTTTTATATATATATATATATATATATATATATATATATATATATATATATATATATATATATATATCATTTCGGTTATTTTTTATTTAAAAAAAAAAATAAAA
>CANXYC010565192.1:0-133464 GCA_948193065.1 Aleurites moluccanus | reverse complement strand
ATATATATATATATATATATATATATATATATATATATATATATATATATATATATATATATTTTTTTTTTTTTTTGAGTATTAAAAAAAGAAATCGATTATAAATTTATTATTTAGAAAAATATATATTTACCGCAAAATTATTAATCGTTGTGTAATTTATACAGTTTTTTAAGACTTAAAAAATTAGAATAAATCCATGATATTACAAGAAAATGTAAGTTTTGACTAATATTTTTAAGGTTTAATGTATAAATCTGTCATGTGCTTTGAGCCTAACCCAAGGGTTCCTAAAATGAATTGGACTAAACCCAAGTCCATAAATTGGGCCAAGCCCAAACTTTTCTTAAACCCTATGCGAATGCGAATGCCACTGCCACCGCACAAGGCGAGGTTAAGCAACAGAAAATGAAATTCGCTGACTCACTGGTGATTGAGCTTCCGATCAGAGACAAGCTCCTATCTATCCAACAAGACAATGGCTCCATGCACGTTGGTACCTCCGTCTGGCCCTGCTCGGTCGTCCTTGCGATAGACCCCTCCTACCTCCACATCCACCTCAAATCTCTACTCCTCCCTCCTCGACTTCCGTTCCAATCCCCGCCGCGCAATCGAGCTTGGCGTTGGCTGCGGAGCTGCCGGCATGGCTTTCTACCTCCTTGGTCTTACTTACCTTGTCCTCGCTGACATTGCTCCGGTCATGCCTGCACTGAAGCATAACCTCAAGTCGATTAAACAAGTCCTAGGAAAGATGTTGAAGGTCTCCATCCTGTACTGGAACAATCAGGATCAAATGAAGGCGTTGAACCCGCCGTTTGAGTCGTGATTGCGGGTGGATGTGGTTTATATTGAGGAGTCCGTGGGACACCTCGTCGGAGCGATGCAAGCGCTGGTGGCGGATGATGGAGTAGTTCTGTTAAAGATATCCATTGAGGTCGCCGGAGTCGGATAAGAAATTCTGAGAAATGTGTAGAGAGGTTTTTGAGATTGAGAAGATCCCGCACGAAGATTTGCATCCGGATTATGCCTACGAAGAGACTGATGTGTATATATTTCGCAAGAAGGCGGCATAGCCACTCAAATTTCGGTAATTCTTGTGCTTGTTTTAAATTGCATCTCTTCTTTATTGGCATATTATTGTTCGATAATCGAGAATTTGAATTTGGTGTTGTTTGTTATAATGTGTTTAAGGATCCTATGGTGGATTGCCCTTAAAAGTATACTGGAACAATTGTATATTGTTCTTCTTGAATTAGGTTTATTAATACATTTATGCTGTATTAGTGTATATTAGTTGTTGCCTGGTATTGTCTTGACTATGTGGGTTTAAGTTTTGTTTTGTCTTAACGGGAAGAATTTGTTGCAATTCTTAGTTTTGGAGAGTGCTATCGATCATATACTCTTTCGATGTCAAAAAGAACATAAATGGTGAAACTTCGGTTTCAAGTTCTAAATTTGGGACTTGACTAAAACTTTGCACTCTAGAAAAATCATAACTTTACAAGAAGTATGTTTCTTCTTTTATCTTTGTGCCATAAGAGAACTTCTTAATCAGAGAATACAACCCACATGGGCGAGCAGTATGTTTCTTTGGTCATGTTAACAGCATTAAATTACTAGTATATTATTTCTCAATAGAAAGATGTAGGAGGAGTAAGGGGTTAATTATCCAATTATTATTGGCATCAAATTAATGGAGTAGTGCATGATTCTGCAAAATATGTCATTTATTGAAGCCTTGGTCGTCTAATGTAACAGGAGAATTGTATTGTGCAAAAAATGCTAACCATTGTGGGCCAAACTATATAATTATACTGGAGTCTTTTGTGGGTCGATGTTCCTATGGTTCGCTGCATGCGTTCAATTATTTCACAGTAAGATTGGGATAACTAAACATTCATTCAACAACATCAACTAATCTGGCCAAATTCTCTTCTTGTCTTGGGTTATGCTTGATTTTAGTTTGGGGTTCTTGCATAGATTCCGCTATCATCTTTTTCTGAATAATAGGATGAAAGAAAAGCTAGAATTAAGAATCTGACAATGTAATATGTTTTCTTTCTTAGAAGTGGAGAATCTGACAATGTAATATGTTTTCTTTCTTAGAAGTGGACATCTAATTCTATCTTATGGCCAAGTGCAATACTTATTTTTTTTATTTTTGTTCAGTAAATATGAGGTTTTCTAGGGCTTACTGGGAGTTGGAAGCTCAAGTTGGCTCACCTATTCGTTTCTCATTTGTTTCTGTTTGCTTTATGCTTGAACTGTAAACGTTTTAATTTTTAACGCACTGTTCAACTTAAACTGTTCACATATAAAGATCCTGTGTTTCTCAGAATAACCTTATGCTCTAATAATTTGTTAAAATAAGACAATTGAGTCTTCTTAATGTAAATATCTGAAAAAATGTGTTTTTTTTATTTGTAATGATATCTGGTTAGCCTTGGATGTATAATGTTGCTTTTTTTTTTAATATTTTCTTGTACAAGTTGCAGACCAACTTGTCAGGAGTGAGGTGAGAAGTGTCTGCATCACTTATCAAATTGACTGAGGCTCATAATGTCTCTATACATATTTTTTAAGGAAGAAACTTATTGAGTGGGACCCATTTTGACGGAGACACAGCCAAGCTTTATGAACAATTTTAGCTTAGGCTAATTGTTTAAGACCTAGAAGAGGTCCATGAAATTGAGAACCCTCAAGTGCATGCATATTCCCAAATCTAAACATAAAGGCATTAGGCCCCAGAACCAGTCATGGGGATTGGAGATGAGTATTCAGGCTACAAGTGTCAAACTTACGTTATAGACAAGTACATAATCAGGAACTTGAATCTGCCAACTAGTGTAACCATCTACGTGGATGTCCTAAAATTCTATGTTGTATTCCTTGTGTTACAAAATTACAAGATTTGGTCTTATTTATAGCTTTATATATTGGAAGGTCATAACTGCATGCCTCTGAAAATATTATGTTTGCAATAGATCTTTGCTTTTGAACTATGAACTGCTAGTGAAACTACTGAAAAAACTTGCTTTTAACCA
Source organism: Aleurites moluccanus (assembly GCA_948193065.1). Lineage (NCBI taxonomy): Eukaryota > Viridiplantae > Streptophyta > Magnoliopsida > Malpighiales > Euphorbiaceae > Aleurites > Aleurites moluccanus. The sequence goes on along the minus strand of CANXYC010565192.1, from coordinate 130,420 downwards.
TAAAACATTAACGTAAAACTTATGAAATTCTACATTTTACAATTGCACTTTGTATCATTATTAGATTTCACTGATTCAGCTAAGTGGCCACGACTGTTCTCTGGAATGCTCACAGGAACTCAGACAAGTGTATACCTCCTCTCCTGGAAACTTGCCAGTATCAAGCCAACTATGAGTCGTGTTTCCAGTTGAGTATGAGTTGAAATGATCATCATCGGATGCTGAGCCTGATAAGAGAGTAGTCATGGGTCGGGTTGATGCAAGTAATAGCATCTCTTGGGCCTTGTTTAGCTCATACTTCAGTATGCAAATTTCTTTCTCGAGCCTAATCTTTTCTGCTAATACATTACCTAGCTCTTGCTGAATGTTCTTATATTCATGCTCTTTGGCTTCAATTTTGTGCCTGGCCCTTCTGTTCTGATACCATATTGCAATCGGAGGAAGTCCGAGTTGGCAGGCAAGGTCAAGCTTGAGGTCTCCTTTGAGCTTCTGGTTGGCATTAAAGCTTGTTTCCAAGATCTGAAGTTGGTCTCCGGCAAGCCTTTTCTTGCTGGATTTAGAAGAGTGGTGGCTTGGGGTTTAAGATTGATGGAAATGGGAGTTCATTTTTTTTTTCTTTGGTGCTTTTGGGAGATGGAGGGGCTTGAGTACTTTCTTATAGGCAACTTTGTAGGTGGATGGAGAGAGAGATGGCCGTCTTATAGGCAACTTAGAGTACTCTCTTATGGTCAACTTTGCTGGTGGATGGGGAGAGAGATGGCTGTGTGAAACGCTCAAGGTGAGCTCTATGTTGGTACTTGGTCCTACAAATTCAAGTACGGATTGGAATTTTGCTAATGGGTCAAGATAGATAGGACTCGTCAATTTTTATTGCAAATAGACCCATCAAAAAAATAAAAAACCTAATATTTTGTTTTTATTTTTATAGAGTTCCTGTTTTTTGGGTATATCCCATTTTGACAAAAAATTGTAAATTTGAAGTTGATTTGAGATAAAAACTCATATATCATGTAATTTTGAAGTTGATTATTGGAATAGGAATTAAATGATTAAGGTCTACCTTTATCATGTAAGATGATTTTTTATTATTTAATATTTTCTTTAACGTTTATATTATTATTGCATTGCGCAGGTAGAGCAAATTCCTCAGCTAAATTCAGAACTATGATTTGACACAAACTATTGTTCAAAATTCTAAGAACTTGCACATATTCTAACAGAACATAACAAGAATAAGAGAGACAAGATTTCAATCGGATATTACGAGTGTAGGCTATGGATATGTTTTGCATAATTTGTATAAATAAATCTAGAAAGGAATTTCTATTCCTCTGTTGGCTTAGCTTAAAAATAAAATTAAGAAAAAGGATAATAATAAATAACCATTCAAATACTTAAATCTGTGTAGGACTATCTAGGTTAAAATTTATCAACGGGAGCTTTGCACACATGAGCTCTCATGTTTTGCAGTAAAAGTGTCTAATCTCATTTGCCGTTATGTTACAATTAAAAGAAAAGTTTAGACGAAGTTATTTGAATCAAGACGTGAGGAGAGAAGGAGAAAGCCATTTACCTAGAAAATAAAAGAAACCAGGTTTGTGTAGGTCTGGGGGATTATGAAACTATGCTAAATATTGAAGGAGCATATTTGGGTATTTTGCAATTCATATGTGACTTCTTGTCCAGTAATTTTTTTTTTACCAGGATCACCATTTTTATATAGATTGCATTTAATTTTATGTATGGTGTCTGTTTAGATAAAGCTGTAAGGTACTTATATCAGTGAGAAAATGGCAGGATGAGGAAATTAAGGACAAGGTCACAAAGCTTGAAGTGGCTGAGAAAAGATTTACCACTTTGACTTTGCAGTTGAAGGTTGACATCTTTTAACTTCTTTGATGTGTTGACTATTTTTCATATGGTAAGCCCCAATTTCAAGAAGCTTGTAGAATTTTTATTTTATGCTTGCACACATATTCTTGGTGCTCTATTTATGCATTCAGGCTGCTCAAACAAAGATACAAAGTTCTGACTTGGAATCATCTAATCTAAAATTTCAAATCAAAGATTTAGCTGAAAAGCTGCTGCTCAATCAATGGAGAGAGAAGCTCAGACACTGATAGAGGACAGAATCCAACTAAAGCAGAAGTACCTCTCTAAGTTAAAAAGATTTGAGGAAGCACATGAAAAGTATAAAGCTGCAGAAGAGGAAGCCAAGGTAGCATATGAATTCTTTGAAACAGCACAATCAGAAGTGCTAACTGTTCAAAATGAAAAGCATGATACTCAAGCTCAAATAGATAAACTTGCCTAGACAAAAAGTGCACATAGTCCTATTGAGATCTTGGAAAGAGAAAAGATGGAGCTTGCAGGTGAAGTTGAGAAGTCCACAGCATCAGAGGGTTATGGCATGTCTAAGGTAGCTTTATTAGAAGCAATGGTCAGATAGAGAGATCAAGAGATAGAGTTGTTGAAAAAGAAGTGTGTGCAATGTGCAAGCTCTGTTCAGATCCTTGATAATAGTTTGGACTTTGGGCATGTAGCACAGGCAGAGGCAAACAGAATGGAGAAAGCACCATCCTTACAGCTACAATCAATGGAGGAAAGACTAAATTTACTTTAGCAGGATTTAGCTCCTGATAATTCAAATGAATCTATAATGGATATTCCATGCTGAAAACTTACTCTGGGAGGAAACGCTCAAGGCTAGAAGTTAATGATGCGAGTTTTTATTTTGTCCCCGTGATGAACAACAAAGAAACAACTCCAGAAATGACAAGACCCAAGAGTGTTTTGACCCTGCAAAAATGCACAACATCAGGAGTTGAATCTGTTTTCAAGGAAAATGAGGAAGACGGTGAATATCAGAAGACTGCTTCAATTGACTACACCAAATTAACTGGGGTGTGTTAGAGATACTTCTTATATTGTAGAATAGAAATTCCACTTGTATTAAAGATTTTGTATATTTCCTATATTGTAGAATAGGAATTCCACTTATATTAAGAATTATGTATTAATTAAGAATCTTTATTTGCTCTGTATTTATTTCTTTTTTAGATTTATTTCTTTTTTAGCTTTATTAGATGTGTATAAATAAGGTTGTACTCCTTTGATTAATTTAAGAATAAAATAAAAACTTCTCACAATAATCTTAACATATTATCAGAGTTTATACTCCTACGAGATTTATAATTTTTTTTTGTTCCTCTTTCTCTGTGCCTCCAATAACTCTTGTTTCTTTTGTCTTCCACAGTCCTCCATAATTCTTTTTTAATGGCTTTTATTACTCTTTCATCCTCTAACCCAATTTTTTCTATTCCCTCTACTCACACTCATTAAAATTTCTTCATAAAATTAACCAGCAAAAATTATCTAGTTTGGAAAACTCAATTTATTCCCCTTCTTAATTATCAAAAACTTACCTCTTTTATTGATGGAACTACTTCTTCTCCTCCTTTAACTATTCTGAATACTGGTGAAAATCCTCATGAAATTCCAAATCTTATCTATGAAACATGGTTTTTTCGTGACCAGATGCTTCATTCCTGGTTACTCTCATCTCTTACTGAGAAAATTTTTCCATATGTGATTGGTCTTACTGTATCTTTACAGATATGGCAGGCTCTTGCTCGTGCTTTTGGAGCTGTTAATCAGAATCATCAACTTCAACTCAATATTGAGTTACAAGAACTCAAGAACTCAAGAAAAATGATTTATCTGTTAGCTCTTATCTCAACAAAACCAAATCTCTTGCAAATGAATTACAAGTTGCGGGAAGGACAGTTTCCCCTGCTGAATTTAATGCTGTTATTTATTGAAATATTGGGAGTGACTATCATAGCATTATTACTGCTCTTAATCTTCGCCCAACTCCAATCCAATTTCATGAACTTCATGGGCAACTTGTGGCTCATGAAATTCTTCTAAATAGTATGAATACTCATGTTGCTAATTACCTGAACAGGTCTGGCCCATCTACCTTCTCCACGTCACAGTCATCATCCACGATGGGTGGGCTACTGCCAACCCCATAACAGCAGCTACTACCGATGTCCCAGCAGCAGCCTCTTCAAGCATCATGCCAAGCTTCCTCATTCAATTCAAATTTCAGATGTGGTTTTCAGATCCCTTGTCAGATTTGTGGCATGCGCAATCACACCGATTATCATTGTCGTTGCCGGTACTCTAATAAATCTCGTCGACAGTTTCAATCCCAAGCTAATTTTACCTTTTCAGGTGGCACTTCTCCCTCTCATTACAATAATTATGGTCGTGATCATCATCTTTGATATCCTGATACGGGTGGGAATTCACATGTTACACCTGATATCTCCACATTGAACAGTGTTTCTGAATACAAAGGGGGTGATCAATTGCATGTCAAGAATGGTCAAGGTTTGCAAATTTCTCATCTTGGCAAAGTTTATTTTCCTTGTTCACATGGTTCCTTAAATATGAATAATGTGTTATATACTCCTCGTATAATTAAAAATTTACTTTCAATTAATCAATTCGCTAAAGACAATAATATTTTCTTTAAATTTTGGACAACTTATTTTTCTATCAAGGATTAGGAAACCAAGAAACTACTCCTCCGTGACTCAAGTAGGAAAGGCTTGTATGTGATGTGTCAACCACGTGCTCAAAGGAAGGAAGTGCATTCTACGAATTCATCTCTACCACATGAAGATTGGCATGCTAAACTTGGTCATCCTGATATTCGAAAAGTCAAACAAGTTGTCAAAAATTTTAATTTAGGATCTTTTAGTCCCAGTTCTATTTGTCATTCATGCTCTTTAGGAAAATTACATAAATTATCATTTTCGACTATTACACATTCAAGTTCTCAGCCTTTTGAAATCATACATTCTGACGTTTGGGGACCTGCCGCTATGTTATCTCACTATTGTCATCGTTATTTTGTTATTTTTGTTGACAATTTCAGTCGGTTTACATTGATTTATTTTATGAAAAATAAAAGTAAAGTTTTAGCTATTTTTAAATAATTTGAATCTTATGTTCTGCGTCAATTTCAAACTCCAATTTGTGCTTTTCATTCTGATTGGGGTGATGAATATCAAAATTTAAATAAATATTTTAAACAAGTTGGTATTCTTCATTGTATTGCATGTCCCTATACACATTAGCAAATTGGTTTATCTGAAAGAAAAATTCGTCATATTGTTGACACTGATCTCACACTTTTAGCCCATGCTCATATTCCTTTAAATTTTTGAAATTTTTCCGTTGATGTTGTAGTTAATTCTATTAATTGTATGTCATCTAGTGTCTGTACTACTATACAAAATCCATTTTTTAAGTTATTTCGGCAATATCCCAAATATAAAGAATTTAAAAATTTTTGTTATGCAATTTATCCTCTTTTAAGACCTTACAACTCTTATAAATTTTTCTATCGTTCACAACTTTGTATTTATTTGGATCTCTCACCTAATCATGCGGGATATAGGTATTTTAATTCATTAACTGGATAACTTTATATTGCTCGGCATGTTCGTTTTGATGAGTCAGTCTTTCCTTTTAAAAATTTGTATCAGTCTATAGGCACATATGCGGGTTCTTTGTCTAATCCATGGTTGACAATTTCACATCCAAACTCAACCTCATTGGCGCCACAAAAAGCCCCACTATCAGGTATGTCTTCATTTACTGATTCTTTATTTTCCCATACCCAACTAAGTTCTTTGTTTTCTTCTCCATTACCAACAACACAGTCCTCCTATATACCTCACAATTCACCATTATCAAGTTCAGAATCAACACCACCTTCATCTCAATATAAAATAAGACATTTAGCAGACTTCTATTCACCTATTCAACAGCCTCAAGTCGCACCTCAAGCCAACCCACCATCGCTGCAACTTCAGCAGCCCCAACCCGATGGCATCCATCCACAAACAGCAACCCGCATCCATTCCATGTCTCTTCGTACCACCTCAATGCCTTCTAGAAAAACCTTGATAACTGAAAGCAAATCATCCACTAATTACTTAGACATAGAACCTACTTTATATACTAAAGCCAAACCATATGTTTAATGGCAAAAAGCTATGTTAGATGAAATTAATGCTTTACAACATAATAATACATGGCAATTGGTACCTAGACTTAGTGGTGTGAATGTTGTTGGGAATAAATGAATTTTTTGAATTAAAAGGAAACGTGATGGTACTATTGACAGGTACAAGGCTTGGTTAGCGGCCAAAGGGTACACACAGGAAAATTGTATTAATTATAATGAGACTTTTAGTCTAGTTGTTAAAGCTACCACTATTTGCATGGTATTATTCTTAACAACAATTTTTAAATGGTCTACTAAGCAACTTGATGTTTCTAATGCCTTTTTACATTGTACTATTGATGAAACTATATATATGGAACAACCGCTTGGTTATGTCGATCCTCTAAAATCGGATTATGTTTGCCAACTTAATAAATCTTTGTATGGGCTTAAGCAAGCATCATGTGCTTGGTTTCATAAACTTGCAACTTTTCTTTTTGGTATTGGGTTTCAGGCTTCCAAAGCGGATAGTTCGCTATATATGATAAAGAAGGATAATCATCACATATTTGTACTTGTCTATGTGGATGACATTTTGGTTACAGGTTCTAGTGTCTCGCAGATATCATGATTTTTTCAAACTATGCATGCCACCTTTCTTGTCAAAGATTTGGGTGATCTTCATTATTTTCTTGGCATAGAGGTAACTCAGACTACTTTGGGTAAACATCTCACACAACATAAATATATTTCTGATATTTTGCATAAGGAAGGAATGAATGATGCTAAATCTTGTACCACTCCTATGGCTTCTGTGCCACCATTATCCAAAAATTTGGCTTTTATATTTTCTCATCTTGAGCGTTATCGTCATATTGTGGGTGCTTTACAGTACATTACTCTTACACGTCCAGACATTTGTTTCTCTGTCAATAAGTTTTGTCAATTTATGTATCAACCTAATGAGGATTATTGGACGGCTCTCAAGTGACTATTATGCTATCTCAAAGGCACTTTGCGCATGTGACTATATTTCTCATGTAATTCATCTCTCCATTTACAATGTTTTGCAGATAGTGATTGGGCCGGTTGCCCGGATGATAGGCGATTTACTACTGGTTATGCTATTTTTATGGGTCATAAGCTTATTTCTTGGATGGCAAAGAAGCAATATACTATTGCTCGCTCTTCTACTGAGAGTGAGTACCGGGCGCTTACTAATACTTTTTCTGAAACAGTTTGGATTATATCTTTATTATCGGAGCTTGGTTTTTCTCCATCTTGTTCGCCTATTCTATGGTGTGATAATCTGGGAGCTGTTTATTTATCTTCTAATCATGTTTTTCATGCTTGTACTAAGTATATTGAACTGAATTATCATTTTGTTCTTGAGCTTATAGCTAGCAAGAAATTGCAAGTTCAGTTTATTAAATTTGATGATCAACTTGCTGATATTTTTACGAAACCCTTGGGTCATCGTTTATTCATTCCAAATCATGTCAAGTTACGTCTTCAAGATCTTCAGTATCAATAATATGAATTAAGAATTATAAATTCCACTTATATTAAGAATTATGTATTAATTAAGAATTTTTATTTGCTCTGTATTTATTTTTCTTTTAGTTTTATTAGATGTGTATAAATAAAGTTGTACTCTTTTGATTAATTTAAAAATAAAATAAAAACTTCTCACAATAATCTTAACATAGTGAAACTGCGGCAAAAGCTTAATGAGCATGGTTTTGGTGATGAATTGCAAAAGCTAAGGTATCCCAAGAAGAAAGATATTGTAACTCTTCACGAAAAACTTATCTTGAATAAGTAACAATTTCAGATTTTATAGACTTTTGACTAAGAGAACATTCCATGTTCACGAGTGCCTAAATGAATAGAATGTTAGAAGAATTGCTTGGAAAATCTCTAGGCATCTGCATATGCTTGTGGACTCATTAGCTGTATATTGTGAGTAGATTGGTGAAGTCTGTTGTCATATACGATAATTCATGTCAAAAGGGGAGAATCTATATATATATATATATATATATATATATATATATATATATGTCTAACGTTCATATGCAATGTTATATTGCAAATGTGGTAAAACACTCTTATTCTTATTACACCAGTGGAGTCTCTTAGGTACAATACCTGGAAATCCATTGAAGCTTGGAATGTGTTGGGACTTGGGGTTCCCCAAAAAGGTTTAGAGCCAGTAAGGTAGATTAATGTAATATATTATACGATGCACGGACAATCCTCCAATGAAAAGTACACAGTGTTGGTCACTTTTTCAACACTTACATGCAATGTTGGCTTTATATTATACTCCACGTATTAGACACTTGCAACAAGCTAATTATTTGGTGCACCTATGTCTACACATATAGTACCAAAATATTTATTTTCAGTTGTGTATAATCCAAATGACATTTGACAATTTTGATAAAACTGTTCTTCTAATATTTAATGTAACAAATTAAATTTTTTGTTTTAATATTTACAAATGTACACTAAAAAATACATAAAAGTTAAGAGTTGGTTGGTATATTATAATACATAATATATCCCAATTAACTACATTTTATAAAATGTCCCACTCCTCTTGCTAGAGCTCTCTCTTTCTTCTCAAAGTCTTCAGATCTAGTTTTTTTCCTTGGGCTACCGTTGGTTTTTTCTTGATCTACGGTAGCCCTTCCTCTTTTCTTTCTCTTCTTTTCTTTTTAATTATTTAATTTTCATCTTAGTATTTTAGATTTACAATTTGTCTTATTAGTTTGTTTATCTTTTATGTACAAGGTTTTTATACTTAGTTGAGGTGAAACTTAGACTATAAAAATATTTCGGTTTGATCTTTTTAGTAAGCATGTATATACTTTAACAGTCGATTCTCTCTGTCTAGATCAGCAATTTGACCATTAAATTTCGATAAAAAATTGATCTTTCAAATTTGGATATATTCATATTCTTCTAAAGAGTTTATTTTTGGATTTAGCATGCTACCACTCATTATTCCCAATTTTAGGATTATGTAAGTTTTATTGCGTTGAAATTTTTTGTTTTCTTAAGAGTATGTTTAATGATGTATTTGGAAATCTGGGAATTATTAATTTTAGATTTTTGTCTGGTGCTTATATTTCCTTTATTTTCTTGTATTTTCCTAAATATTTTTAATATTTTTTTTTTTTTGTAAAAAAAATACATTTTTTAAAATAGAGAATATGTTAGTCAAATAATAAATAGATACAGTATCAATTGATATGGGATCTACTAACAATTAACTGCATTTTATTAAAAAAAAAATTAACATGAATTAGCCATCAATAGTATAGATTTGATCAATTGTTGCAATAGGCACAACGTTCCTATTTTAAGTAAAATATATATGTATATAAAATCAAATCAAATACAAACCATCATATCAAAGCATTGGATGTTTGTCTTATAGGCCTAATATTCAAATGTTTATTTCTCTCATCCCTTGAATAAACAAACAGAATCAGAAGAAGAAGTGAAATATATATCGAGAAAAAGAATTAAAAGCACAGGTGCAATCATCATTGCAAAGTTCTCATTCTTCATCATCATCATCATTGTAAAGTTGAAAAGAAACATGCAGGAATCAATTAAATAAAACCTGTTAGGTAAGAATAATCCTCTTTGTACAGTTTCCAAAGTTAACATTCTCAAAGAAAAAGGGTCACCACCCTAGTGAAATTTACATCTTTAGATCTTCCTCGCACTGGACAAAGCATGTACATATACATAATATATACATAATAAAACCGAAAATATCAAATAAGAAAGAAAAGAACTTAAAGAAAGAAAGTCATAATAAGCTTAGCCAAAATCTTCAAATTTAACCCTGAAGAATCTTGGCTCCTAGCAGTCCTTAGCTAAAGAAACCTTATTCTTTTGTTTTGCCCTAATTAATAATATATATAGAATTTTACTCGCAATCATGCAACCTCATAAACCTAGAGATGGTATTAATATTATGTATAGTAACTTAGTAAATGACCATGCAAAATAATTGCATATGATCTCTTCCAGTATTTCCCTTTTCTTCTTCATATAATCCCTTGATTTTTAGTTTTTTTATTATTATTATTTTTATTTTTCATGGGATAAAAGAAGACCCATCATGGACAGCAAAATGGGGAAGCAATTGAGGAGGGTTTGGTCTAGTGTGGCCACTTTGATCGAAGGAAATAAAAGAAGGACTATAATACTCAACAAGGTTTGAATTCTTGAGACTATTATTAACCCCTTCATGGCCACTTTGTAATCCCTTCAATTTTGAAGGAAGACTAAGAAAGTCTTTATTCAAGACTGAACCACAATGTCTAGGTTGTGTTTGGTAGAAAACTTTAGAAACCACAAGCTCACCATCTCTCTCTTCTTCATTATTGCCAAGATGGTATTGGTGCATTACCCAATTGGTCTTTTCGGGCTTTTTTTGCTTCCCATAGTTAGTGTAAAGAACTAAAATCTTTTTATACCCTTTCACCTTTCCACCAACAAAAACAGGTCTAGTCTTGCCTGTTTTATGCCACCTTGTTTCTGCACCTTCTGTATCTGTGTGTACCTTTCTTCTTTTTCTTGTTCCTGTTGTGTATGCTTTTGAAGGTCTATGAAAGAAATGGCGAACTAGCCCATCTTTGCTAACTCCTACATATGTTAACAAAAGGCCAACAAATTAATGATTTGCATTATACCAATAAGAATCGTCTTCAGAATTATGAGATTATGAATTCAAAATCTAGTTAATAAAAAAAAATTCGTATTTTCTTCCTTAATAGAATTGGGAGGCAGCCGAGTAGGTAGACTATAGCATACTCAAGGAGAAACTATTGAATTGTTTCAATTCCAATCATGTCATATGCAAGTGTAATTAATTAGATGAAAATGGGATATGCTGATGCTATATATATATATATATAAGTTGATATGAGAAGTAAAAACGTTTACCATCATTGGAAAAGTAATGCTTGTAAGAATTATATTTTGGTATTAGGGTTAGTTGGAGGGTTTCTTCATTTCTAGGTATAATGGGTTTCTTCTAGTCTGATGGCAAATATAATGCTTTATATGTATATACCTAAGTTAGTTGGTGGGTTTCTTCAAATGAGAAGATAGATTAACTACTATTCTGGTCGACCATGTTTCACATGCATTTCCATCTTCAAAGGAAAAATAAGATAATTGTAAAAAAAAAATACTAATTTGCACTTACATACACCTAATTATATGTAAAAAATTTTAAAATTTATCTGCTAAGCTAACAAGTCAGTGGTCCAATGTTTTTCTAGTAATTAATGCAATTTTTTTTTTTTTTTTTTTTTTAACAGCTTGGTTATGCACCTGATAATCAACCTTATTTTAAAAAACATGAGGAAGACGTGATATTAATTAACCATGCATGATAAACTGAGATATATATGTTGTATGAAAAATATTCAAGAAAGTGATAAAGAACGATCCAGATCTTATTCATTAATATATATAAGAAACTAGAAATTATATGGATTTGACCTGGCAACTTTTCAGGGTGGGTATAGCAAATTCCATTTTCTCCTTCAATTGTAGGGATAAACTCATCAATTAAAGGATGAAGCTTACGAGCATCAGCTTTCACCTTTCCCTCCAAATGCTCAAGCAGTTCTTGATCTGTCGGATCAAACTTCACTCCAGCTGGTAGCCCTGGCAAATCATGGATTCTTGCCTATATATATATATATATATATTCAACTCGAGTTAGCTCAATTTGTATACTTAACCCTTTATAAACATAATGATAAAATGATCGTGCAGTACAAAACCTGATCTTGGCATTTGAATTGGTGACCACAAGATGGGCAGCTTCTGAGTAGGGGTTCTTTGTGTCTTTGAGCAATAAGAGTTATATTATTATTGGAAGGAGAAGACGAGCTTCTTTCAATGGTTTGAACATCACTGCAGTCATTGCACCAAGTCATTATTTCCACCTGTTTCTTCTTATTACCATTCCACAATCATTAATATATTTTCTTTCTTTCTTTCTTGATATCTTCTCTCTCTACTGCTACTCCAAAATAAACAAAAACTATGGAAGAAAGAGAGAAAAGGGAAACTGAGTGAATAAGGATATAAAAAAGAAAGAAAGCAATTTGTCTCTTCTAAAGCATGTTCTCTCTCTCTCTCTCTCTCTCTCACTTTCTCTATATCCCTCAAGCCATTGATTAATTTCTTCTTGAGGGTAGGGAAGGAATTAAATTCTTTCTCCCTTTTTAGTTCTTTGCATGATTGAGCACACTTGACTACTCCTCTCTTCTCCACCCTCTTTGTCCTTTTCCAAGATAGAAAGAGAGATAGCTACCTAAAAAATCAAAACAAGTTAAAATTATATTGATCTAAAAATAATATGCTGTATGTTTAGGGTCTTTCAAGGGTAAATTTGTAAATATAATAAAATAATATCTTTGGTTAACTTCAAATTTAATTAAAAAATAGATTGTTGATATATACTAATGCAAAAAAATATATATAAATAAGAAATATCCAGTCTAATTTAAAAATAAACACACTTATAAATAGAGTCAATTCTTGAAGTTATATAGCATTTTTTATTCTTTGAACATCTAATAAATCGAAATAACATTATAAATTACAGTAGATGTAATCTTCCTATTGTATCTCATTAAATTTATGAAAACTCAAACTTAAGATTACATCAAAATGTATATGAATAAAATTTATAGTAGAGGATCTCGAAAAATAAATAATTTTTATTGAGCATTTTATATAGAGGTGTATATTCAATCGATTGTTTGATTAATTATAAAAGAATCAAATAAATTGAATATAAAATTTAAAGAATCAAACCAAACTAATTTATAAGACTAATTAAATTAAATCAAATCAAATTAATATATTTTAGTTCAGTAATTCAGTTAATTTAATTTTTTTAATAATATATATAATTATTAAAAAATATATATATTTTAATCTAAATAATCCTACCAGTTCAATTATTTTTAATTTATTCTAAATAAATCAAGTCAAATCGAATAGATTAATTTTATAAAAATTCAAATCAAACCAAATCGGATAGTTAAATTAAACTTTATTCAATTCGAATTTTGATTATATCAATTTTTTACTCAACCCTCTGCACATTGTTAAAATGAGTAAGAAGATCTATTATATCATACGTATTGATTGGAAATTAAATAGGATAATAATAATAATGATAACATTTTTAATTAAAGTAAGAAAGTTGAACTAATAATAATAATAATAAATTGGTGAATTAGGGTTGCTTGGATTTTAAGTTTGGTCGTGCTTGGGTATATGCATATGTGTGCAAACTTGTAGGAGAATAAAACTAGTTTTCTTGTCTTTTTTACTCTGTATAAAGGCAGCTTTGTTTCTTAAAACCAGTTTATAGATAATTAATTAATAAACAAAACAAAATTTGAAAGAAAAAAAAAAAGATAGTCATCAAAGATTTAATAATCAAGGTTGAGTGGAGATGGGGCAATCTGCAGGTGGTGATGTCTCTGAGAAACTGTTTCATCACAATAGAGACAGAGTTAGATTTTGATTTCAGGTCGAATGTCAACCTAGAGTGTACACAAAGCTACTTCTAAATTTCTTGAATATTAATTAAAAAAATAAATAAATCAAAAATAGAAAAATGACCAAATAATATTAACACCCAACCATAAATCTATTTCTTCACGTAGACTTCTCATGTAAAGCAAGAAACCTCTCTTTCTCCACACTAAATTAACACTTCTATCTCTTTCATTTTTTTTTTTTTCCTATTTTTGGGATTTTTCTGCCATTTATCAATACAAAGATATGATACCGTTAGTTGCCCTTCGTCTTCAAGATTGTAAATTTTTTTATTTTCAGGAAAAATAATTAAAGTGAGTTGTAATTACTAAATCCGAGATGAATTTAATCCAGTATATCAGATTTTGTGTTGGGTATATTAAATAATCCTAATATATGTTCTAATATAAGTCCTAATAGACAATAAATCTTTGTAGTGGGCCTAATGGGTAAGAGCCTATTAACTGGTTTAACCCTAGTGTAATCCTATATATATATGCTAACTGAGAGTAGCATACTAGGTATTCCAAATTAGATACCTAAAATGTAATACTTCAAGCAATTGCATATTGCTTGACCTAAAACCCTAACAATCTTGAAATATTAGGTTTTCTAATTTTTGGATTCCAGATTTCTTGTTGAATAATTTTCAAGCTTTATTGTTCTTGATTTTTTTTTTTAATTAAAAAAAAATCAAAATTATCCAAGTCATGGCCGCTCACCTTCATCGAATTGATGGAGGAGAAGGGGGCACTGAAATTAATTGGAGCATTAATTGATTTCGACAAAGGAGAGAATATTTTAGAGATCAGTGAAGCAGAAGATTTGAAACTGATTCGATTCGATTATTGATTCGATTTAACTATAAGTTCGATTCATCAGTTTGGTTCAAATCATTAGTTTGATTCAATTATTGGTTCGATTCAATTGGTTCGATTCATGTGCACTTGTTCCAATTTTTCTTTTATATAATTTTTGCTATTTAATTGTTTATTTAAATATATAGAAGAATGGATAAACGTGTTCCGATTGAGATGGTCAAATTGGAATCTTTTAGTGGATCTGAATTTAATTTATAGAAGCGCAAGACTCAGTTTGGACTGAAATATAAAAATATATTCTATACTGTTTTGAGTACTTTTGCTGATACGATGGAGGATATTGATGAATCTCAATAGAACAAGAACGATGACTTCTATAAAAACTATTTATTGAATTATCTTTTTGATCGGTTGGAAGAAGTTTTTAGCAAATATAACATTGATAAAGAAATCTGGGATAATTTAGATGCTCAATTTAAAAAGGAGGAAGACTTATCAAAAACACATCTAGTTAACAAATTCATGGATTTCAAATTTAATGAAAATATGGAAATCACTCCTCAAATAACTGATCTAGAAAATTTGAGATCTAAATTAAATAATGAAAAGATCATCATCTGTGATACTTTTTAGTTGGGGCAATAATTTATAAACTACCTTCTACATGGCACACTTTTAAAATTGAAATGTATAGAAAAAAGGTGCATGTGAAACTGGATGATCTCAAACGATTCATCAGAATTGAAGATGATAATAGTGTTAGAAATAACTTGAAAATTGTCAGACAACAGCAGTCGGTTGCTAATACAATCACATATTTCAAGAAATTTTCTAGGAGATCCAAGTCGACCGAAAATGAACCCCCTAGGTTGAAGGCCAAAAAGACCATTTCTAAGAAGAAAACTGTGAGAAATGGGGTCATTTCATTGCAGAATGTAAGGCTCCTCTAAAAACTAAATCTAACACACCAAATAAAGAAACAAATATGATAGTATAGAATACTGAGCCTCAGAATTTTATTACTATGATCGAAAAAAGTGAAAAGGCTAGTACTTCTTTAGAATGGTGGTTAGAAACAGGAGCCACATGTCATGTTTGTAACAATAAAATGCAACTTGATGATGCTATTGAAGTCAACGAGACTATCGTTGTAGCTGGTGCAGACAAAGAAATAGTGACTTGCACTGGTACAACAAACATAGCGCTCTTTTCAGATAAAATTCTAACTCTAAAAAATGTTAAAGTAGTTTCATCTATCTTAAAAGATTGAATTTCTATCAGTCTTTTAGATATTGCCGGCATGAACACTTTAATTTCTAATGGTAGAATAATTTTGTCTGTTAACTCTTGTTATTTTGGATGTGCTTATTTGGTAGGTGGTATGTATAGACTGAGTTTAGCAAATGAAACAGTTAGTTCAAATTTAATTGATCCAAAAATATTGCATAATCGATTAGGACATATGAACTATAAGAAAATGGCTAAACTAGCTAAAACTCATAATATACTATTAGATACTTCGATCAAATTTAACAGATGTGAAGTGTGTGCTCAAACTAAAATTACTATAAAAATTTTTCAGTCGGTTTCTAAAAGTACACAACTTCTTGAACTAATAAATTCTGACTTATGTGATTTTAAAAGTTTCACAACCACAGGAGGTCAGAAGTATTTAGTAACATTTATAAACGATTTTTCTATATTTTGTCATATTTATCTATTAAAATCTAAAGATGAAGTATTTGATAAATTCAAAATTTTCAAGAATCGTATTGAAAATCAATTAAACTTGAAAATTAAAAGACTTAGGAGTGACAGAGGAGGAGAATACAAATTGACAAAGTTCAAGGAATTTTGTAACTCTCATGGCATAATACTTGAAACTACTGCTCCTTACTCATCTCAATCTAATTGCATAGCTGAACGTAAGAACAGGACGTTAACTAAAATGTGAAACTCTATGTTATTGATAGCTAGCATGCCTTCTTGTTATTGGGGAGAAACAGCCCTGACTGTATGTCACATCCTGAATAGAATGTCACATTCTAAGAAAAATTCACTACCTTATGAATTATGGTATAAATATCCTTGTAAATATATTACTCTAAAGACTTGGGGATGTATCGCTTATGTTAGGATAACAGACCCTAAGAGACCAAAGGTAGGACCTAGGATCAACACATGTGTATACCTAGGTAGTGCAGAGGATCGATTTTTAGATCTATCTACCAATGTGGTTATAGAATCTACAGACGTAGTATTCTTTGAGGATAAATTTCTAAAAGATCAAGGATTGAATTTATCTGGCATTGTAGAAATTAACTCAGAAGTTTTAATAGAAATTGCACATAATTCCTCTGACACTTCTCAAATTAATGGATCACTACCTTTAAGAGTATCTACAAGAGAGAGAGTTCCCAAAACGTTTGGTGAGGATTTTGTCACTTACCATTTAGAGGGCGATCCATCTACTTATAAAGAAGCGATGAGATCTAGGGATTCCTTGTTATGGGCAGAAGCCATTGATGATAAAATGGATTTTCTATTATAAAATAAAACTTAGCAACTAGTTGATTTGACAAAAAAGGCTAAGATTATAGGTTGTAAATGGATTTTGAAGAAGAAACTAAATCTTGACGAATCAATAGTACGATATAAAGCACGTTTAGTAGCTAAAGGGTATACTCAAATTTATGGTATAGATTATTTTGATGTATACTCATCGGTTTATCATTTAACTATGATTAGAATTCTTCTTGCATTAGCATCTATTGAACACTATGTTATGCATCAAATGGATGTAAAGACAGCTTTCCTGAATGGAGATCTAACAGAGGAAATCTACATGAACCAACCTGAAGGGTTTGTTATGAAAGGTTTAGAGAACAAAGTTTATAAATTAAACAAATCTTTGTATGGTCTAAAACAAGCACCTAAATTATGGCATCAAAAATTTGACAAAGTTGTAAAAAGCTTAGGATTTAAATCCAGTTATTCTGATAAATGCCTTTACATCCGTTCTGTGTCGAATAAGGTTGCGATTATTTGCTTGTATGTGGATGACATGTTGATACTTGGTATAGATCTTTCTACTGTAAATGAAGTAAAAGGCGAATTAAATAAAACCTTTAACATTTTAGATCTTGGTGTAGTAGACACCATTCTTGGAATGAAAGTAAGTTTTTGAGGGCGAAGCTTATTATATTGAGAAACTACTTTCTAAATGGGGATACAGAAAGTGCAAAGTGGCTGAGACACCATATGACCCTACTAAAAGACTAAGCCCTAATAAAGGAGCTAGTATGAATCAGTTGGATTATTCCAAACTGATTGGTAGTCTCATGTATGCAATGACTTGCACTAGACCAGACATAGGCTTTACAGTTGGCATACTGAGTCTTTTCACTAGTAATCCTAGTTAAGAGCATTGGAATGCCTTAACGAGGCTAATGAGATATCTTAAGGGTACTCTAAACTATGCTCTATGCTATAATGGTCATCCTCCTATCTTGGAAGGTTTTTCTAATGCATCATGGTGCTCAGAATCGGGAGACAGTAAATTTACTAGTGGTTATGTTTTTACACTGGATGGAGAAGATGTGGCATGAAAATCCAAAAGACAGACTTATATTGTTTTGTCGTCTATGGAATCAAAACTATCAGCTCTAGCTTTGGCAGGAGGAGAAGCATAATGGATAAGAGATATGATCCTAGATATTTCATTAACTTGTTTAAAGATTAATTCTTTAAATTTGTTCTGTAATAATCAAGCTACAGTTTCAGTAGTGAAAAACTCACTCTTTAATGGTAAGAGGAGGGATATTAGGCCGAAACTTGTAACGCTGAATTATCTTATAAAACAAGGTATTATCACTTTGGTTGATATGCGATCAAAGGATAATATTGCAGATGCACTCACAAAAGGTTTGAACAAAGATCGAATATTCAAAATTGTGGGGGAAATAGGATTAATAGCTATATGAGACAGGCATTAACCTATATCTGTATTATTTTGAATTTTTGAATATCCCTTTGGTGATTAAGATAAGCACTTGATAATGTTTTGATACTTACAATTGTTAATATATCATTCCACATTTGATGATATATCATTTTGGGCGAATTGTCTCATTCCACATTTGATGAGATAATTTATCTCCATTTGGATGTTCTGTTCTATGCGGTTGTATCATTCCATACTTAATGATACAGTTTAACTAAATTTGAACTTGGCAGCTGTAACATTCCACATAAAAATATGAAATGGTTTTTTTGAAAAAGAAATTGTTTAGGTCTTGTTCTTATAAAGAAACTTGACATTGATGCTTATTGGTTTTAACATAGATGCATATTATTATTGACATTAATGTATTATTGGTATTGATGCTTAATTGACATTAATATATCATTATTTTCAGTCATTGTGGTATTGTGCTAAGTTTTTTTGGATGAATTAGACACTTTAAAGAGTTATACAAATGATTGAATTCATATAAAATTTATATTTAGTAACTTACAGGAAATGACGAAAATAAAAGAGCAGAGTTGAACTGGACTTCTGATGAGGATGATCTACTTGATGAATAATTCATCTATAGCTCTGGACTGTAGGAGACTATTATATTTTCTTTCAGTTGAATAAATAGTTCACTTGCAAGTGAAAATGCCCATGTTGATTGAGTTTAATTAAATTCTAAAACTCTATATTGGTATACTTATTATTCAAATATATTTAATTTATTTGCATCAGTTTAATTTGTTTCTAAAATTGATAGTTTGCTTAAAAAATTTATATTTTGAGTAATGAATATTTTTATGATATAATGATTCGATATTTTATTTTGAATATTATATTATCTATCTATTGAAAAGTGTTATATATAAAACATAGGAGGATATTATTGGGTATATTAAATAATCCTAATATATATTCTAATATAAGCTCTAATAAATAATGGACCTTTGTAGTAGGCCTAATGGGAAAAAGTTCATTAACTGATTTAACTCTAGTGTAATTCTATATATATGCTAGCTGGGGGCAGCATGCTAGATATTTCAAATTAAATACTTAAGGTGTAATATTTCAAGCAATCGCTTATTGTTTGACCTAAAACCCTAACATTATGAACTACTAATGATGATCAGATATGTTAAATAATAACTATTCCATAAAATAAATATAATAATTTGTTACTTAAATTATAAGGTATGTATGTATCAGAAGGCTATTAATTAATTTATAATTTAACATAATGAATTAAATTTCTTTAAAAATTTATCCATTTTATGATTATCATAATTATAAGGTGAGAATTACGAATAGAACATTGAGATTTTACTCTCAATTAGGAAAAACAAAAAAAAAAAATTAATTGTTATGAAAATAGTCTAATTTAAGACATAGAGACCAATAAATTAAGTGAAATGGAATATTGGAATATGATTTTTTTTTTTATTTAGACAGAGAAATTTTTTATAGATATGTATGTGTCATTAAAATAATAAATAAATGAGATGATACATCAATGAGCTCTAACCCATAAAAATTTAAATTTAAATTTTTATCAAAACAAAATTTATAAAAAAATTAATTAAACACTTATTCGAATTTAATCATTGATATTTTTTTATATTTTTAAATACAAAAAAATTTGAGTATGTCATTTCATAACTTCTATACCATTATTACATTCCAAGTAGCTTGGTAAAGTTTTTCATAAAGTAAGCATAAATAACTATTTATATATATATAATTAGTTTCACTCATAAGCTGGAATTGATTCTATTTATACTCTCTCTAGTCTCTTCTATGTTCTCTGCAACAAAATGTTTCATATTGAGTTAAGTGCCATACTGCCATGGGAATTTGTGTGGAACCTTATGGGAGAAGTTTTTTATTCTCTTAACAATGGTTTTTTGCTTTGACCAATGATTATATTTCCTCCTTTAATTTTCCTTGAAAAAAAAAAAGCCCAGAAAACTTCATCTAAAGAAGGAAAAATAAAAGATAATTGAATGTGTAATGTTAGATAAAGAAGCATTTTGCTATGTTATATCATTGTCACTTTGTCAATAAATAAATAAAGAGAGAAAACCAGTAAATTCCTTCATTCCCACTTTTTGAATATACTTAGTCCCAGCATCAAGGTACTTACTATTTATGAAATTATGTTAATTAGTTATTAAAAATATTTTAAAATTTTGATTTTTCTAATGAGTGTTATCAGACAATTTTAAATAAATAATAAAAAATAAAATTTATGATCTATCACTTGGATGATAATAATTATAACTAAATACAATTTTATCAATATCTTTTTTTTTCCTCATCAAACTCATTTTTTATATTAATTTATTTATATTTCTCTAAAATAACTATTTTATTAATATGTTTTATCTGAAATAACTGCTATTAGAAAAATTGTTAAAAATTATATCCAATTTACTGTAAATTAATCCGAGAATATTTATACTATTTGCATAAAAAATAAGAACTTGTTAAGTTAAAAATTAAAAGAAGTATTTTATTGTTTTATTAAAAAAAAATTGGAAGTATAACAAAATTAAGGAAAATTATTGATTGCACTAATGCAAATATATAAAATCTATTTGAATTTATATAAAATTTATTTTATATTTATTTGAGTAATAATGTATTGTACATGAGCACATAATTTGGTCAAAATCAAGTGAAAAATCAATTTCTTTTTCATAAATTGTTCAACTTCCGTTTTCCTACCACCCTAAACCCAATGCTAATGGGCTAAAATTGTGCAATTTTCAGTGCCAATGGGCTAAAATCCTTGTATTAGGTTTAGGGCTACCATCCAAATGTACCCCAATTTTATTTCTTTGAGAAGATGGAAATAATGGTTTTCAACCTAGTTAACTATATTAGATTATCAACTAATTAATATTATGTTAATTACAGTATATACCTATGACTTAATTAATTAATTACTTTATTTACTTCATAAAATAATTATTATTTAATATAAATAATCACCATAGACTATCTAGAGGATTAGATTCAATTAAAATTGACTATACAAGTTTTATTTTAATGGTTGAAATAATTAAAGTTAAAATTAAATTATAACTAAAAATTTGAAAATTTTATTTATTAATATTTTAACTAAATAGATTTAAATGTTTATTTCATATAATATGAAATCAACACTATTCAAAACTAAAAGCCTCCAACATTTCAAACAACTTTTTGGATCTAGTATTGAAAAATCTCCCTAGTCAACATTAGTTGGCCTTATTGTCAATTTCCAATTAATGCAAGAGCACCTCAATCTCTTACTCTGCATCATCGTGTTTGCTATATATGATCGAGTAAAAATACCCAAAATTCAATATCTCCATTAAATGAGGGACGGCCATGGAGGACAAGCTCTTGCATACATTTATCTCCGTTAAATCAGCAAAGCTGTCTTTGCCTCTTGGACCTTTCAAGCAATCATTTCACCGAGCTAGTGGTAGAAGACAAAAACAAAATAAAAATATTAAGTAAAAATACATTGATATAGATATTGTATAATAGGTGTTGCTAAATGAAAAGATGTGTTTCCCTTCTTGGTACAAGTCCTCTATTTGCATGTTACGGTTGCCTAACTAAAGAGGAAAGCAATAACTAATATATAGTTTACAGTTCTTTCATGTCTTAATATGTTTATAGGCTTTTATACTTTTCAAAGAGAGCTTATGAGATAGACCTATTTATCTCATGTCATTGACTCCATCATTCCCTTTGCCCCATGAAATCAAATGCCAAAGAGGCAATGAAATTTCACTAGCAACTCTCTTTACTCTCAACTAAATTCTTCAACTAAACTTCATCCGTAGCTTCTTCAGTATAATATGGAGAAAGCTTCCCATTCTTCTTGTTAGACTTAGGCTTGCTATCTATACCAGCCTCTTCCAGCATTTTCACCACTCTTCGCAATGAAGGGCGACTTATAGGAAGCGAGCTTGTGCAACGAAGACCCACATCAAGAACCCTGCAAATTTCATTCTTGAAACTGGAATCAAGCTCGGAATCAATAATATGATCCACCCCTTTTTGGTCTAAAGTTGTGTGAACCCATTTCACCAAGTCTTTCTCTCCAAACTCTGGATCTATAGGCCTTTTGCCTGTTACCAACTCTAATATGACTACTCCGAAACTATAGATATCACTCTTCTCATTTACTCTAAGAGTATAAGCATATTCTGCATCAAATTAAGACCAATTTAATTAGAATTAATGATAATATAGACAACTTATATGGATTCAAATTGCAAGGCTCAATATAGAAATCAGCATTAGTACCATATAGCAATTTAATGGATAGAAGTGATATATAAATATACCTGGAGCAATGTAACCATAAGAACCAGCAATTACAGACATGGATTCTGTCCCCTTATTAACTCCTTGAACAACTTTAGCGACTCCAAAATCTGCAACTCTAGCACCAAACTCTCCATCTAACAATATGTTATTCGATTTCACATCGCGGTGAACAATTGGAGGAACACAGTCATGGTGCAAGTAAGATAAGCCCTCTGCTGCATCTAAAGCTATTTTATACCTTGTTGGCCAATCCAGCAAGCCACTTTTGCTGCTATGCAACAAATCACCTAAGCTCCCATTTGGCATGTACTCATAAACCAGAAGCTTGCAGTCTCCAGTATTGCAACAACACCATAATCTAACAATATTCTTGTGCCTTATCTTTCCCAAAGTTTCGGCCTCTACTTCGAATTCATCTTTATCAGAATTGGCACTAGCATCCTCTTTCTTGCCCCCTCCATTTAGTTTCTTTACTGCTACTGTCTCGCCATTACTTAGCACAACTTTGTAGACTTTCCCAGAAGCTCCACTTCCAATCACATTATCTTCCTTGAGGCATTCAGCAATTTCAAATGGGCTGAAACCAAGCTTATGGAAAGATGTCCACTTGGAAATGGTGATGATCCCTTTCTTGGCTTTCTTGAAAATCCTGTACTTTAAGTAGAACCAATCAACTCCAATAACAAAAACTAAACCAGCAAGAATAAAAATGGAACTCAGAGTCCATAAATAGCTCAATTTCTTCTTAGACTCACCCATTTGAGGACAAAGACTCTCTAAGTCACCACATAAACCTGGATTACCCATGAAGCTATTTCTATAAATATCCTTTGCAAACATTGGAGGGAGCTCCCCAGAAAGCCTATTATTTGACAAGTTTAATAAATTGAGCTTCAATTTCTGCAGTTCTAGTGGGATATTCCCGGAAAAGTAATTCCCAGAAAGATCAAGGTAATTAAGCACCGGCAAGTCCCCAATTTCATCTGGGATTGTACCAGATAGCTTATTATTTGCCAAATTAAGCTCATTTAAACTCTTCCAACCTTGAATTCCTTTAGGGAACCCACCAGATAATTCATTTCCATCAAGGACTAGCCTATTTAACTCATTCAAATTAACAAAACTTGCTGGAATTGGACCTGTAAACATATTATTACTTGCAGAAAATTCAATCAAATTGCCAAGAAAACCAATCTCCATGGGTATCTGCCCAGAAAATCTGTTCTCTGAAATCAGCAAAACAGAGAGACTATACGCAGAAGATATCCTCCTTGAAATTTGCCCAGATAATGAATTTCCCACCAGCTCGACCAAATACACTCTTGAAAGCCCCCAAAACTCTTCTGGAACTGTCCCAGAAAGCTTGTTGTTTCTGAACCGAGCACGGCCTAAACTGTGGCATTTTCCTAGACTTTCTGGGATTTTCCCAGAAAATGAATTGTATATCAAAATGAGATCTTCTAATTCCCCTTTTGCACACAAATTCTTCGGAATTTCGCCGGAAAATCCATTGTATGATACATCCAGCGACTTCAGTGGCGAGTTCTGTCCGAGTTGACTCGGTAATGGACCAGTGAGCTTGTTATTGAACAATTTGAGCTCCTGTAACTTGGTAGACTTGGCTATACTCTGTGGTAAAATTCCTTCCAGTCTATTCTCGAACAAATTTAGTGACTCGAGCTCTAACTTGCACAACTCATTCGGAATAGTCCCGGTTAACTCGTTCATAGAAGCATCGAATCTTCTAAGCGTTGTCAAGTTTGAAAATCCTGTCGGCAACGTGCCTGACAAAGAGTTGTTGAATAGCTCAATTTGGACAATACTCTTGAACTCTGTGAGTGAACTCGGGATTGACCCCGTGAGTCTGTTCTGAGACAAATCCAAGTTTTCCAACCGAGTTAAACGGCTCAGAATCGCGGGAATTGAACCAATAAGCTGACAGTTAGCGAGCCAAAGTTGTTTAAGATTCGTCAAGTTGGCGAGTTGAATCGGTATCGGACTCGGCGTAAATGGGTTATAAGCGATAGAGAGGTCCACAAGAGTGGAAATGTTACCGAGTTGACTCGGTATAGTCCCATTGAGGATATTTCCGGCGAGCAACAGAGTCTGAAGACACAGGAACTCCCCAAATTTCACGGGAATCTCACCGGTTAAATTATTTACCGCCAAATTGAGGTACCGGAGATTGGACAACAGAGCGAGAGATTCGGGAATGGAACCCACTAAAAGATTCTGGCCCAAATCCAAGTGCTGGAGATTCTGACACGTGGAGATATCAATGGGCAGAGAAGAATTGATGGAATTGTTGTTGAAAGAGATGCTAGTGAGAGAAGGGAGACGGCAAAGTAAAGTAGGGAAAGGACCAGAAAGCTGTGAGTCGGAAAGGTCGACCGAGTCGACTCGGTAAGTTACAGGGTCGCATTTGATGCCGTACCAGTTGCATGGAGTGTGGTCGAGTTCGTTCCAGTTAGAGAGGGAGTGAGTTGGATCGGAAAGACCGCGTTTGACTCGCTGGAGATAAAGGCCTTCTTGGTTTAGGGAGAGTGTAGGTAAGGGAAAGGAAAGAAAGAGAAAGGAAAGAAACAGTAGCATTTTAGAAGAGAGGGAAAAGTTGGGTTTGAGAGTTAAAGAGAACTTGAGACACTGAACTGAACTGGACAACAGATTTTGAAGGAGTGAAGTGGGACCTACTTAAGGGACAAATTGTGGATGTGGGGTACCCAATTCTCATGGATTGCCATTTTTCAGATTATTATTATTATGGACACATTTGAGTATGAAAATTTTTAAATTTATAAAATTAAAAATTTAAATTTTTAATTTTATAAATTTATAAAATTTTATTTATATAAGATAAAAATAAAATTTATAAATTTAAATCATATTTTTATAATAAAAAAATAATTTATAAAATTTTTCATTTATTAAAATATAAAATTTTTCAAAATCTCACTTTTTATTTGAAATTTTAAAATTTTCAAAATAATAAATTATGATGAATGATAAATTTTAATTATTTTTTATTAATTAAATAATAAAATTTTTAAATTTTTAAAATCTCTCATTCAAATCTTACAGAGTATTTAGGTGAAAAATTCATTTTGGAAAATAAAATTTTAAAAATGTTATTTCAAACAAAATTGACATGTCTAACTTAAATTTTTTTTTATTTTTAAATTTCAAAATAATATTTTAAATTAATCTATCAAACACTTAAAAAATTATTTAATATTTTTTAAATTTTAAAATATTATTTTATATTTATTTTAAATATATTTAAACATCCTATTAATCGAGTTTTAATCTAGTTTATGAAAAGCTCTATTGAACTACTGCTTTACACAGAGAAAAACTAAACAAAGGATGAATGAAATTCAACTCTGGAGTCAAATATGAAAAGGACAATGGTAAAAGCATCGTAGTGAAGTTAGATTTGATCTTATTACGTGCCAAATCTAATAAGATGAGATCATTAGATATGATAAATTATTTTTAGAGATATGATATTAAAAGGTTGAATAGCTACTTAAAATCAAGTTTAACAATAGAAAATATTTACACAATTGAATTAGCATTTTTTTTACTAAATTTTTAAAAAATAATAATAAAACTAACATAATATTAAAATTATTTTTAAAAAATTGCACATAAGTAATTCAAATTTTAAAAATTCACTTTAAAAAAGTTTCAATATAAAAAAAATAAAAATATTATAACATAAATTATATTGACGATTAACAAACTTTATACTTAATTTCAATTAACTTATATAACTTCAATTTATTAATTTTTAATCACTAAATTTTAATTTTTGTTTCGATAGTAAGTCACCCATAGAAATTCAATAACCGGAATGTTAATATATAACAATAAAAATATAATATTTCATTGGATAAAAAATATTTATTATATCATATTTATATAATTTAAGATAAACTCACTAATTTAGTTCAGAAATGTATCACACCAAAATTAAATAAAGTAAAAAAAATAATAAAAATACTTATATTTTTTAGCGGGTGAACATATATTAATTTATTACGTGAAAATATTATTTTTTAATAAATATCTTATTTTTAATATATTATATTATTTCCATCATTGAATTTTGGTACAAGTGACTCTCTATTGAAATAAAATATAAAATTTAATGATTAAAAATAATAAATTAAATTATATAATCTTATTAAAATCAATTGTAAAATTTGATAACATTATTGTAATTCAATCAACATACCTAATAGGAATACAATGCTTTTTCTTTTGTTATTTTTCTTGTATAATTTCATATCACAATGATAAAGAAATGAATTTTATAATGTTTATAAAGGGATTGGTGAGACCCCAAATTGCCTAGCTTCTAAGTCCAAAAGCTTTTAAGTTTGAAAGTTGAAAGAGAGGCTCTTGAAAAGGATTAGAGCATGTGATTTTCAGTTGAATTTTGAATATAAAATCTTAATTGTTATAGTCCAATTCCCACTTTTTAATTAATTATTATATATAAAAAAAGGGCATGTGCCTAAAACTATGTGAAAACTCCATGTCCATTTTTCTTATTATTTTATATAATTAGATTTTTAATTAAACAAATAAAAATAATTATATTTATATAGGTTAACAATGTTATTGTATTTTAATTAATTTTTATAAATTAAAATAATGAAAAAATATCATTATATATCTAGATATAATCTAATTGCAAGGTGGTATTGATAAAACTAAAAATTAAATGCTAAAAATTTTAAAACTTATTTTTTAAGTGTTAAATAATATAATTTTTAAAAATTTAAATTATAAAATAATTAATTATTAAAAATTAATTTTAAATGATAAATCATATTATCAAATATCAAATATATATATATATACATATATATATCAATTTTTCTTTTGTATGCCCTTATTTCAAATAAAATATAATTATAAAATAGTTATATTAAAAAAATATAAATAAATTAATATAAAAATAAATTGGATGAGAAAAAAATTAATAAAATTATATTTCGCTACAATTATTATCATTTTAAATGATAAGTTATAATTTTCATTTTTTACTAATTTATTTTATTTTTAAATTTATTTATTTGATATTATCTGAATTTTTTAATTTTTAATAAATATTTTTAAGATAATTGTTAGAAAAATTGATTATTTGACTTGTATTTGAATATTAAAAGGAAATCAAGTCCAATAAATCAAGAAAGGAGTTAAGGAATTGTGCATAAATCTAAATTAATTATTCACATATATTATAGTAAAAAAGAAAAAGAAAAGAACTCCCTCTCCTACAAAACCCTAAAAAAATGTTGCAACCAATAATAACCTAAATCTCTTTATGCACATGATACAACTGTATTGCTTCCTAATTCTTCTAGTTGGAATCCAATTAAATCAACTAACATGTGGCCTTGACAAATCTTCACAATGTAAGATCTACACAGATACCGATAGCTGAAAATAGTTATAGAACCTTTACCATAGCAATGCCATTTATAAAATAAAACTTAATTAAAATCTCGAGTTAAAGTCTTATAAATAGAGAAAATAAATAATAAAAAAATTAAATTTAATAAATTTAGATAAATTAATTAAATTAAATAAATTTAGATATTACGTGGTGATTTAAAAAAATTATAAAAATAAATTTATTCCCCAATTCCCAAAGGCATCTCCATCTCCATAAATCAAGAAGTCTAAATCAAACTGCAACTAACAAGTAGAAAATGGGTAGCATTTGGTACAATTTCTTCACCTAAATTGTTTGGTCAAAGACCTACATTTCTATGTTCTCTTCATCCATAAAATCTCCAGGCCCTACAAGAACGAGCGATTGATTTATTGTCCTATATATGCATTATTTTGGCAAATTATTCATTCACCTAAAAAAGGCCTAATTGATATAAATTAAGATAATTTCACCTTTGATGAAATAAATTCAATATTTAAAAATTTATAGTTGGAACTAACTTGTGATTAATAACTACAATAATCAATCCGAGTTTGACACCATTAATTAATTAGTAATAATAAAATATATTTATATCTATTAATATTTAAATTTTGATTGAAATTTGAATGATTAACTTTACTATTTAAAACATAATTATTTTAAATTTTAATAATGATTAATATTATATATTTATATATATCAAAATTATTATGAATTTAATATTGGACCCTTTCATTTAAAAATTAAAATCAATAATTTTTTTTTTGTAATTTATTAGGCAAATGAATAGTATATTACCATTCAAATAAGAATTGTAGTGCTTAAAATATGATAATAATATTAAGAAAAATTGGTGAATTTGATCCATTCAAAGTTAAGTTTTAATATTGATTTCTTTATTTTTATTTAAAGTATTGCTTTGATTTTATATTTTTAATTTTGCAAAGATATTAGAAGCTCTTTTATGTTCTTAAAGCAATTTTGAAAGAATCAAGACTATACGAAAGAAGTTGGAAGCGGAAAAGAGCGAGAAAATGGTTGAAAATCGCCTATCGGAATTACCATGTCGGATATGCAGGGCTGTGCACAAAATTTTAAAGCTACCAAGAGAAGTTCAGTCCTGCAAATATGGATAGAAACGAATTGAATTTGGGATGGATTTTACAAAATTTAAATTTAATTCGTTTAATAATAAAAATATTCATTATGTCATTTGTTTCGTTTCGAATTGAAATAAGGTGGGTAATGAAGTGGGTCGGATGAAATCGGATATATATGTTTATATATTTTTTATTTTTTAAATATATACATTTATTTTTTTTAAATATCTATACAATATAATTTATATTTCATATAAAAAATAATTATAAATTAAAAATAATATATAAATAAAATATTAAAAAAATAAAAATATATATAATATATATATATGTATAATCTAGTCGGGTATCACTATTATCCGAACCTATCATGAGTATAAAATAAAAAATTCACCTTACCTAATTTATTAAACGGGTTGGATATTATCTGTTTTATTTAGATAAAACTAGGTTATATATTCGTAGGTCAGATCAAAATTATCATCTCTACGTGCAGATACTCAAATTTCGTCGCAAGTCTATTTGTAATACGGATTCATTGTATCGATTCAAACTTAATTCATTGTATTTTAAGAAAAAAAATTCAAACTATAATGTGAGATCAATTCTATTAGCTAATGATGCTCTTGGACACAATATTTTTATTTTCTTCATCTCCATCTCATCTCTCTATTTCATTTCAGCAAGATATATATCTAAAGAAAGGGAAACAAAATGCACAATCAATTCCTCAAATGAAAGTTGTTGCAAGCCCATTTTGAGCCATAAAGAGAATCATGAGGAAGACTTTGATCCAATAAAGTAGAGCTGAGCTATACTTTCTTAACAATAAATTTACTCTTTCATTCATAATAATGGCATTATAACTCCTTTTTAGTCAGTTATAAAAATAATAAATACATAGACATAGATAAAACAGAAAAACAAATTAAAAGAAACCATCTTCTATTTTAAGTTCCTTAATTAGTTTCTTTAAGAAATTAAAGCTCCAATTAAACACTTATATATACTTGTATACATGTCAATTAATCAAACAAAGTAATTTTAATTATCCATGGATATTAAAGTTGTCTCTGAAGGATCTCAAACACAAACAACACCTCTTCTTGGAAAATTGCCAAAAACACCAGCACAAAAAGCTATGAGAAAAACATTCAAAGGAACAGCACACTTAGCCAAACTTCTCCCAACAGGATCAGTTCTTGCATTCCAAATTTTATCCCCAATTTTAACACATCAAGGTCAATGTCACACAATTACAAGTAGGTCATTAACATTAGGCCTATTAACATTTTGTGGATTTTCTTGCTTTCTTTTATGCTTCACTGATAGTTTTCGAGATGAACGGGGAAAAGTTCGATATGGAATGGCTACGTTTAAGGGTTTATGGGTTATCGATGGATCGCCATTGAATTTATCGCCATTAGAGGCTGCAAATTATCGATTAAGGTTTGTTGATTTTGTTCATGCCTTAATGTCTATGGTGGTTTTTGGAGCAGTGGCTTTATTTGATAAAAATGTTGTGAATTGCTTTTGTCCAACACCAACTGAAGAGGTTAAGGATCTTTTAGTTGCTATTCCTGTTGGAATTGGAGTTATTTGTAGTATTTTATTCCTTGCATTTCCTACAAAACGACATGGAATTGGCACCCCCTTGTCACGCCATTAACTACTACTCTTTTTTTTTTTTAATTATTCCCTTTGGCTATTATATACCAAGATCAAATATTAATTATGAATATGGATTTATAATTTCTGGGATCATTCACATGAATGCATTGCTAATTATTTTAGTTTGTATTTAGTCAGTTTGAATTATCTATCTCATTATGCATTTCAACTCAAAAATGATATGACGCAAAAAGAAAAATAAAAAATAAAAAATGAACACAAATTAGCATATTAGCTTAGCATGGTTTTTGTTTTTTTTTTTTTGGAGCTAGACAAATTTCTGCAATTGGATTATTCAAAAAGAATGTGCATACATGCTCTCACTCATAATAATAATAATAATAATAATATGTTTGTAACTTTCTTTTTTTATTCAAGCAATTGAAAAAATCCTCACAAACTGAAATAAAATGCAATATTTAAATTAAAAAAATTCTCTATTTTGATCTCTTTAATTAAAACTCAATTTAAACATATGTTTACGAGTCTATTTAATATTGAGATTGAAACTATTTTTTGAAAAATATCATTTTAGATATTGTGTTAAAAAAATTGTTTAGCAATTTTGAAACTTTTATGATTAAAATATGTGAAATTTCTCTTAAAAACAAACTCTTATGATTTACAATCAATATTTTCAACAAAATCTTTTTATTTTTTTAAATATTAGCTTAATATATATTTTTAAATTATATACTACTAAGAAAATCTCTGTATTTTTTAAATTATAATTTAAAAATTTCTGTATTTTTATTTCATTAAAATTTAAAATCTTTTTGATAGAAAATTCATTCAATTTATATAAAAATCCATAATATCTCTCTCATTTTCAATTTAATTTTCACTCAAATATCATCAATATTTAATAATATATAATACAAATTAATTAAATCCATTCAAACTCAAATAAAACTCGACTAAACCCATAAATAAAAATCTTTGAAAACTCAAACAAAAACTAACAGTGAAAATCCAATACTAAATTCAGCAAACTAAAATGGAATATAACATTTTCTTTTCCATATTTGGTATACATAAATTGCCAAAATAAACACAATACTACAAAATCAACTTCAAAATATAAAACATATTTTGGAATTGCAGTAGCTCATTACTTGCCACCGCAAAGGATATTATCCTGATATTAACTTCATAAGTAGATAGCTCTCCACCATTATGTATTTGTAATTAAATCATTGCCGCTTGCAATAAAAGGTCTGATCATTTTACAAAACTTGGTTTACAAACATGCATAAAGATTGAAAGCACCAAGGTTCACGGATCAGAGACGCATGGGTTTCATTTTTGTGTATATATATCAATTCTATTTGGATTCACTTTCTAGATATAATAAATAACTTGACAAAAAAATTAATAAGACGAAATTCATTTTTCCAATCATAATCAATTAAAATCATTAGGCTTCCCAATTTCGAAATTCTACTCACCTATAAATCTTGAAATAGCATTTTTCTGCCAACTTTTGAAACTCTTGCAGCCAGTAATTTGTATTGAGTTCAATAATGAACTAAAATTCATCCAGAAAGAATTTGGGTGAGTTCTCTACTTCTGAAGTTAATATTCTGTGAGTTGAAGAAGAAGAAGGGTAGGTGAATTTGGGGAAAATGAAGAAGAAGATAGGTAGGTGAATTTGGAAAAGATGAAGAAGATGGAATATTTTAATATGGGTATTTTAATAAATATTTTAATTAAAAATTGACTTTTAGTTTATTGACTGATGAAAAAAAAAAGATAAAAATTGATAGAAGAATTTTGTAGTCTAACGAAATTAAAATATATAAATTTTTTAATATAATTTTAAAAATATAAATATTTTTTAATATAATTGGCAAAGATATATAAATCTTAGAGTAATTGAACCCACAAAAAAGAAGAGATTATAGATAAAATAACATATTTTAAGCTCTAGATTTAGTGTCTAACTTATCTCACTTTTTATTTTATAACATTAAAAATGAAAATATGAACCTAAAATTATTATAGAGATAGAAAAAAAAAAATAATTTATACTATTTAAAGAGTTATCTAGTGGACCTACTTTAACACATTAAACAAAATCTCAATTGGTCACTGCTATATATTAGGTCTTGCAGTAAAAGGTTAACCTAAAAAATAATAATAATAATGTGAGTGCAATTTGAAATAGGCAAGGGCAAGATTTTAATCTTAGTCAGCAATCAACAACACCACAATACAACTGACGCCTACCGATTATAGTATTAAGGAATTCGATCCCTTAAAAAAATAAATTTCAAAAAAATTTTATCTTATTAGATGTTGAATTAATTAATATTTAATATGATTGTCGAATACAAAAAAGTTGAAAAAAAAAACTAACACCACATTATAAAATTGAAAATTTGAAGAATTTTTTAAAAGAAAAACTTACAAAATCAAACCTAAATTTATTATTCAAATTTACTGTCATTCATGATTTTTTAATTTATGACTCATACATATTATAATATTTAAATTTTATTTTATTATATAAAAATTATTAAATTTTATATGTTAATAATTTTAAAATATTTTCATTTATTTTTTATTTAAAAATTAACAAAATACTTATATAATTTTATAACTCGTCATTTTTTTTTTTTTCACATTACACATATTGATAATAATCACTCTTTTATTCCAGATACGAATACTTGAAAATTAAAAAAATGTTGACTCATGATATCATATAAGATTTTTATTAGTTTTTTGATAAAATAAAATAAATAAAAATATTTTAAAATCATCGATATATAAAGTTGAATGATTTTTATGTAACAAGTAAGCGGGGCGGGGTTATAAGTTGAAGGCAACCTTATTATTCATGAGTAAAGTTTCTAACCCAAACTCATATAAGTTTCCCAACTTAATCATAATTATAATTAGGAACCCCATTGTCCAATTTTTGAATTAAGTAAAAAAGGAACAGTAAACCGATTTCCACTTTTTCCATCAGGCGCGCTAATCCAATCTCTCCTCAATACGTGTGTTCCACTTACAGCCGCACGTATGTTTTCATTTAATTATATGTCCTCTTAAAAAATCACGATTATTTTTTTTTTAAATACAATTATTATAATATGTTCACTTTAAAATCATATTTATAAATAAATGTTATATACTTAATCATTTAAAATTTTAATTTGTTATAATATTTTTAATTTAATTTAATAAATTTTCAGTTTAATTTAATAAATTTTTAATTGAAAATCCAAATATTTATATTATGTTTTTTCTGTCTTTGTTTTATTTATTTTTATATGTTTTAGTGATAAGTCAATATTATATTAATATTTAAATTAAAAAAAATTATATAAAAATATATTTTTATATTTATTGTATAGCCTAATAATAATTATTGATAAATTAAATATATTTAATGGGTTGAGGTGACACATCAACTCCTATTGTATAAGATTTTTAGAGGGTAAAATTTTTTTATAAAATTTCTTAAAATTTTTTTATAAAATAAAAATCAAATAGATTCAAAAAAAAGTAATATAATTGTATTAAATTTAGACCGTTAAAATCTAATAGTTTAGATTTAATATACTTCTAATATATATTTTTAGATCCATTTGATTTTTGTTTTGTATAAAAAATATGTCATTGGATTCGTTATAAAAAATATTATAATATTATAATTTTTAAAAAATTTTACAAAATTTTTTTAGCCTCTTAAAAATCTACACAATAAAAACTAATATATTTTTGATACATCAACCTCTTTCAACTCATATTTCACCACCATAATTCTATCATGTTACCAAATATGATAGTGAATTTCTTATAGGTTTATTTAATGGTGCAAGATGCTAAATATCCTACCTTGTTAAAAATATAATTGATATTTAAAATTTTTCTATGCAATCTATATTTTTATAAATGGGTTTACTTGATATTATTTTTTTTTTGAACTGCCCCTTAAAAAATCACTTTATAAATTATTAAAATATGTTTCTAATATTAATTTCAAATATTATAATCACAATATTTTCAACAAAATTAAATAACATTTTACAATTATTTTTCTTACAACAATTGAAATGACATTTTTTTGAAAAAAATTATTTTGATCTCAATGCTAAATAGGGTCAGAGACTATATAATTGTACATACTTTTTATGTGTATAGATAAATACAGATGGCAGATAAAAAAAATTAATAAAGTGAGATTCATATAATATATATCAAAAAATTTATCATTATTTATGTATGGATACTTATTTCTTTATTGATATATAAATTTAGTGGAGTTCAATTAGTAGTCAAAGTAGAATACATAACATACAAAATATATACCTTGTGGAGAAGTGGAATCCAAAGACTCCACTTCTCCTTAATGCATCCACCACTGAATAAATAGATGTATAAATAGGACTTAAGCAACATTATCGTGATATGTTTTTTTTTACAAAATTAATTGATATCATATTTAAGTCGGATAAAATTTGTCAAATTTTTAATAATTAAATTTTTTAATTAAATTTAGATCATTCATTATAAAAAATATTATAATTAATTATATAAATGATTGATCTTTATTACTTATGTGTTCATTAATATTTTTATATATTTTCAATCAACTTATATGTTAATTAATATTTTTATACATTTTCAATATGAAATTTTTAATACGTCTCTCGCGACGGACTCACACTATATCGTGAATAAAAATAAATATTTATAAACTTTGAGCATTGAGAAATAAATAGTGAAATAATTATTTTAATATCATATCAAATTTTTATTTAGCTTTTTAATTATACTTGGATCAATCATTATTAAAATGATTCGTAATATATAAATTCAAAATTTTATTTAAAAAGTACGAATTGCTTATTACTGAATCAATAAGCGTTGATATATTTTTTTATAAATTAATGCATATTTATATAAGCCATGCTATCGACAGACATTTTTCCATCCATAACTACTATCAAAATGTCAACAAGTTTTAAGGATAATTTCTTTTTAACACAATGTTTTTAAAATCAGATTAATTAAAAAATGAATGAAGGTAAAAAAATTAGAGGGTTAAAAATTTGATCATAATTGAACTGGTTAAATAGGAAAAAATTGATATACATATATATAATTTGACATTTATTATTTTTGATAAAAATTAAAAAAATTAAAAAAGTTAAAATATTTATTTTTTTAATTATGATCCGGTCGAACTAGAAAAATCAATTCAGCTTGACTGATTCACTGGTTAATCAGTTTTTTAAAACTAATTAAACTGATCTATAGTTTAATTTTTAATTTTTTTAATTCAACCAATCGATCCAATTCGATTTTAACAACTATGCTAACAAGTATTCTAATTATGAATTTTTACTATAAAAATAGCATTTTGTATTTTATAAAATTCTTATTGCGTTGGAGATTTGGACTCTCAAATTTGTTCAATTTACAATTAATGCATGCACATACTTGCTCAATAAATACAATTTTTTAATACATCCAAATGGAATTATAATTTTTTCATTTGAGACAACAAATGTGTTTTTTTCTTTAAACAAAGGTAAATATTATAAGTTGGATAAGTAACGTGTGAATTAAAATAAATGGATATTGGGTATATTGATGAATCATATAAATCCATTCATAATAAAAATTTTAAATTTAATTTTTTTTATAAAATATAATATTTTTTTTTTGAAAAGCATATCTAATTAAAAATGAGAGGACTTGAGTTCGGAATCATTTTTCCAACATTAAAATTTTTTACCAACTTTGGATGATTATAAATTTATTTTTTTTGAAAAACATGTATAATTGAGGATAAAATAACTTAAACTTGAAAATTTTTTCCAATAACAAAATTCTTTGTCACCGTATTACTCTTGATAGTTATAAATTTAACCCTAAAATTATAATAAATTACATATACGTATTTAATTATATTTGTGATACAAAAGGGCTATAGATTTAAAAGAGAAACTATTTGCAATTAAATGAGGCTAAGAGACACAAAAAAAAATATTTTGGAATAATATAATTTAATTTCACTATAAAAATTACTCAACAATAAAATATTATGGAGTTACTTAAAAAAAAAATCTATATATATTAGTAAAAGAAATAGAACGTGTAAGCACGCGCTGGAAATGTTAGGTTTGTTGTAAGAAAGCTCTTGACGAGTCGTCAATGATGATAAAACGATGAACAGAAACCGCGAAAAGAAACGGTTCGATTCATTACAAAAATCCCAAACCAAACTCTCTCTATATATACTACATCAATCCCTTTTTTCTCTCTTTTGATTATATAAAAAGTTAATCATCTGACAAAATACCACACCAACTTTTCTCTCTTCAAATATTCAAATTTCTTTTTCTTTTATGTTTTTTAAAAAAATTCCCACAAAATAATAATAATAATTTTAAAAAAAGAATCAACAACAAAAATAAAAATAAAAATAGAATTAATGAGAGAAGCGATTAGAGAGAGAATGACTGTTCTTTGTTGTTCTTATTATTGTTATTCATTAATTTCAGTTTCAACAATAATAATTAGAAAGAAGAAGAAGAAGAAGAAGAAGAAGTAGATGAACGAGTAGAAGAAGAAGAAGAAGAATTGTCCATTAGTATATTTATTAATTAATTACTTTCAATTTATATTTATATCAATTTTGTATTCCCCAAATCTCCCAACCGCACATCTCAATCACACGCACCAAAAATCATCATCTCTCTATCTTCCATTTCCAATCAGAGAGAGAAATTGTATGAATCAATCGATCTGATATTGTTCTTCTTTTGAGAACAAACAACTATGGAAATCTAATTGCTGCAAGATCCTTGTTTCTATCTCTTTCATTTTTGTGCTATTCAAAGTTCTCTGCTTCGATTTCTAGGGTTTTCTGCAATGGATGGAAGTGTTGTTGGTGGTGGTGACGAGGGAGAGAAGAAAAAGAAACCTCCTGAAGGTGGAGAAGTTAAGACTAAGCGGAAAATGAAAACTGCTTCTCAGCTTGAGATTCTGGAAAAAACTTATGCTGGTTTGTTTTATTTATTTTTTAGCTTTGCTAAATTTAAATTTAATCATTATTTGTTTAATTTTGGCATTTTTTATTTATTTTTTAATTTGCTTAACTGAATCTTATGGTGGTTTTTGAAATGCAGCTCTCTTTACTTAAAATTTTTTTTCCTTCTTATTCTAAATTTGGATTTCGTTTAGCTTAATGGTTACTCCTTAGTTTTGTTAAATTTTTTAGCTCATTTGCTGCGAACTTGTGTTTTGTTCAGCGGAGACATATCCGTCAGAGGAATTGCGGGCTCAACTTTCTGTCCAATTAGGACTCTCTGATCGCCAGCTGCAGATGTGGTTCTGTCACCGGCGTTTGAAGGACAGAAAGGCACCTCCAGTGAAGCGCCAACACAAGCATTCACCATCACCATCTACAGCACCAGCTGGTGAGGAAATGGGGGCAGTGGCTGAGGTTGGAAATGAACTTTTGCCAGTGTCTGCTTCAGGGTCGAGTCCATTTGGTCATGGGATGGATTCGTGGCGAGTAGGTGCTAGGACCCCTGGGGTGGCTGTCCCAAGGATTAGTGCTGAAATGTCTTCAATGAAGAGGTACTATGAACCACAGCAGTCGATAGCTGAGCTTAGAGCCATAGCATTTGTGGAGGCTCAGTTGGGGGAGCCATTGAGGGAGGATGGTCCGATTCTGGGGATGGAGTTTGATCCCCTACCACCAGATGCATTTGGTGCACCAATAGGTAAATTTGGTACCTAGATACTGCTGTTTGTTCCTTTCATTTTTGATGCTTATGCATAGTAATGGGCAGTCATTTAATGAGTTCTGAAATTTACTTCAGTTGAAGTCGATGGCTAACTGTTGGTTTAGTCAGGACAATAAAACATATAATAGCAATCAAGATTGTTGTGTTTGTCTCTTGAGATGTTGATGCATGTAGCCTTTCGACAGTTGTAGTTGTCAATATTTGTCAAGGTGACAGGTAGGATGAATCTATGAAATCCTCTCTTGAGAGAAGTGTCAATGAGATATGACATTGGTGATCTTCTATGGTGCTTAGAAGATATAATTACCGAGTTAAAATGTTTTGTACAGCAGGCCACCTTTTCTTTTCCTTTTGCATTAAGAAATGAAGATAGCATGAACAAAGAAGAATTTGGGTGCATGTGGAATGCTATTATGGACACACCATAAAGTAGATGAGGATGACTTTAGTAAAAAAATAGAGTACCAGTCTTGTACCGCCACTTTAATGGGCAAAATGGCTGTTTCAAGTCAAATGGGCAAATGGGGTAAGTGAGAAGAAGAAGAAAAGAAAGTGGCATGGGCGTACCTGGCCAGCAACAATGACTGTATATGGTAGAGGCAGACAGAGAAAAAGATAGAGAAAAGGGGAGGAGGGGCAGACAACATAATGGACAAAAAAAAAATAAATTCAGTTTTTCTTTTTAACTCCCTTTAAAACATCCTAGCACTAACACCTTTTGGAGTTGTATTTACGCTGTTAGCCCCAGGATACAAACAAAGGCTAATCAGGGCATTCACTACTAGAATATCTAATCATTAATGTTTCAATTTTTAGCATAATTTTATAATTTATGATTTTAGTTTAATAGTCAATTTTAACCATTCATAGTGCAAGGGGAAGATTCTTGGGTCTAAATATCTAGATATCTTGACCTTAAATTTTTTGTATCAAGTCAAATGGATTTATTAATTTTTTGTAAGAAAGAGGTCCAAAATTATCTTATCTAAGTAATTATTTTGATTAATTTATAAAGTTGTATTCAATTAATAGTTCTTTAGGTGTTGTTAGGATTGAAATATTGTATTATCTAGAATATGATGCAAATCATTTTACTAATTTCTAAAAAAATTCAAGGTAGCATTGGTCTGTATGTTTTCACCTTGGATTGATACACTGGCATTGTTACTGATACTAATACTGATATCATGACAGATACTGTTATATAAATTCTTAGTGCCAAGCCCTTGTAATGCAGGATTCTGGTTTTTCTTCAAATGAAATATTTAAATGTTTGCCTTTTTTTAATCCAATTTTAAGTTTCTTTTTTTTTTGTTTTCTTTCATATTGAACATTAATCATGCTGCCTGTTAATTTTCATGCTAATTATTGCCTTTTCACTTCCTTTGGTTTGCTGGACATCTCTATGTGCCAGCATTTGGTAGTTTGCTGAAGTTGAGATCTTTATATGCTAATTATTGCCTTTTCACTTCCTTGGGTTAGCGGGACATCTCTATGTGACAGCATTTGATAGCTTCCTGAAGTTGAGATCTGATTAGGACCTTTATATGAACATTAATCATGCTGCCTGTTAACTTTCATGCTAATTATTGCCTTTACATTTACTTTGGTTTGCGGGACATCTCTATGTGCCAGCATTTGATAGCTTTCTGAAGTTGAGATCTGTTTATGATCTTTGTATGATACTAGGAACGGCTACAGCAGGGCAGCAAAAGAAGCCTGGACGGTCTTTCGAGGCAAACCTGTACGAGCGACCTGATGTGAAATCTATCAAGGTTAGGCTATATTCTTTTATTTGTGGGATTGCTAGAGATGATGTTGATAATTGATGTTGCTATTTATCTGACCATATCTCCCCATCGCCTTGTACAGGGACCTATTATTCTCTCTATGAAATCATAGGTTAGATCCTAATGAAACCTTTCAATTACTGAAAACAAAAAATATAACTGCTGATATAATAGGACATAAGATTATCAGCATGGAGGTATACAACTAATTTATTGGAAGGTGATCCTCATATTTGGGTTTGTTTATTCTTTGGAAAATGTTAGGATTTTTACCTCGTAGAAAGTAAGTTGAACAACTAGATTAATATGTTTTTCCGAAAAATAAGAACTATGTTTTTTCTGAGTGTAGTACATGCTTATCTTTTTGCGATGCATAATCAGGGAACCTTTGTTTATAATTTTTATTTAAGTGTTTTTGATTCTGTGTTCAGTTTCAATGGATTCCAAAATCTTATATGGAACTGATCCAAAATCTTATGTGGACTCGGTTTCTGCAGCTTGAATTAACTAGAAATGGAAAGACAAATGTTATAATGGCGAAAGAAATATAACTATAAGGGAGGTGGCAAAACATAGCTTAGAAAGTTTTAGTAGATTGTAAACGTGTTAAATGCATTTTCATCTCTTTCTTTTACTTTCCCTTTGTCAACCCCCTCTCCTTTCACGGCCAGCAGAATTTACTTAGTCCTTGCATTCTGGCCAGGTCCACCAGTAGCTGCACGATACTTGCTATCATATGCTTTATTTCATTTAATATTAATCTTTTGACGGTTGTGCAAATATGAATTATATATTGTATTTATCCCCAGTATCTCTAATGTTTATATGGAAAGTAAATTCCATGTGCACACATTTCATACTTAGGGTACTTCAAGGCCTGTGCATGAGTACCAGTTCCTTCCACAGCAACCAACCGTCAGAGCAGATACATACGAACGAGTTGGCCTGTCCTACCAATATGGTTCACCATCTGACAGTCATAATGCCAAGACTGCAGCATTATCTACAGGACGCCCATTTATGCATACAAACGAGCAAGTGTCCTCTGGATATGGTTTTCCAAGTCAATTACCCAGTCTAAGTCTAATGCCCCAAGAAGGAAGGCAGGGCCACATCTTGCCATCTGCTACAGCAGAATATGATAACATATTAAGAAAAAGCTCCTTGACAAATATTGGCGTGGATGCTCAATTTGGTGCTTACCCAATTACTGCATTGGACAATCCATTTATCCCATCCGACAGGAGGGTTACCCATGATGAGGATGTTATGCGGATTGAGCGGAAGCGAAAGGTAGATATACTCCATTCGGATATATATCCTTTTACTGTAGAGGGTAACCATGCTCACTTATTTAACATCTTGCAGAGTGAGGAGGCAAGAGTTGCACGTGAAGTTGAAGCCCATGAGAGGAGGATACGGAAGGAGCTTGAAAAGCAAGATATCTTGAGGAGAAAGGTCCAGTTTAACTATCCACATCATTTCTTCCATGAACCTTTAAATTATATGCTGATGATGTTATATAAGTTATAATGTATATCCAGAGGGAAGAGCAAATAAGGAAAGAAATGGAAAGGCATGACCGAGAAAGGCGGAAGGAAGAAGAAAGGTTGTTGCGTGAAAAACAGCGAGAAGAGGAAAGGTACCAGAGGGAGCAAAGGCGTGAACTGGAGCGGAGAGAGAGATTCTTGCAGAAGGAGTCTATCAGAGTAAGTTTGTAAACACTGTTTCCAAACTTTCCTTTTATAACTTTGCATATGTGGAGTGCATTCTGAACTATCCTTTTTATAAGTGAGGATAAATTAATCTTTCAATCTCCTTTTTCAATACTCTCTGTATCCAGGTTGAGAAAATTCGACAAAAAGAAGAATTACGCAGAGAAAAGGAAGCAGCAAGGCAAAAAGCTGCTACTGAGAGGGCAATTGCACGCAGAATTGCTAAAGAGTCGATGGAGCTGGTTGATGATGAACGCTTGGAACTCATGGAGTTAGCTGCCTTAAGCAAGGGATTGCCTTCAATAGTTTCTCTTGACTTTGAAACTTTGCAGAATCTCGATTCATTTAGAGGTTGGCTATGTCTCACCTATTTCCTGTTCAAGAAT
Organism: Aleurites moluccanus; assembly: GCA_948193065.1. NCBI lineage: Eukaryota > Viridiplantae > Streptophyta > Magnoliopsida > Malpighiales > Euphorbiaceae > Aleurites > Aleurites moluccanus. The sequence continues at coordinate 87,751 of CANXYC010565192.1, read as the reverse complement.
ATCTGTATATATGTTAGTAGCTTAATGTCAGGGGGCTTTTTATCATGTTCATTATTCTTTGTAATGCTCGAGTTTTATTCCATTACACTGGAGTGGTAGTTTAATTTTGTTCTGAAATTGCACATACATCTCTAACTGAATTATGTTGTTCTTAAGGCTGCTATCCCCCTTCTGTACACTTTTAAGTTTTGTGTTTTTATGTTAATGCCTTAAAATTTTAAACATTTTATGCTTTTTTCAGATGTTAGCATTAGTCATTCTGGACATGGATCAACTGAAAATATTTCTGTGTTTTATGATGCCAAATACTAATTTTGGTACAAATGTAAGCCTTTTAGCTGTAGGATGCAGTGAACGTTCTCTTGCACTGTAAGCTGTGAATGGTATTAAGTATTTTAGTTCAAACATAAATTTTATGACATATTCTGTAATGCTGGCTGAAAACATGCCAGTATAGATTGAAACTACAGGGTGCCATGTTACTTTTCAATGGTAATATATGGTAGGAATATTGCCGCTGTTACTGATCACAGTAGTAGTGACAATAATTTAATTGCACAAGGTAAATCCTTAGGATATAGTCAAAACTCAAACTTTAGGCCTTGTTTGGTTACGTAGAAAGAGATGCCATAAAAGGTATTGACCTTTCATTCCCATTTCTGAGGTGTTTATAACTTAAGAATGAATAGAATGGAAATGAGAAATCAGGGGTGGAAATGCTTTCATTACCTTATTTTTTAATCCCACATAGGACCAGGTATTAGAAATCAGGATTTGATTTTCTTGTTCCTGCCTTCCTGGTAATCAAATGGGGGCCTTAATTGAGAACCCTGTATGATTACACTTGTTAATAATATTTAGATATGTTGCCAAGGAAGTACAGTTGAATTGTGGATGAATTTTGTATCAGTGTGACTGTGCAAACTTACTTGTTAATATTTTGTTCTTTATATATAGATAAACTTGCTCCATTCCCTCCCAAATCTGTGCTATTGAAGAGGCCTTTCGCAATTCAACCTTGGAATAATTCAGAGGAGAATGTAGGGAATCTTCTAATGGTGAGTTTAAGCGGTTCTGAATCTTTTTTCTTCATGTTTGTAAACTTTTGTAGAAGCAATGAGCTAGTAATATTAATCTTTTCTGGTGTTTGCCATTATTGGCAGTGTGGTAACTGCTATAGAGAATATTGAAAATGGATGACTTCAGCCTTCCTTCTAGTGTTTTTATTTATTTCACACCTTTGTTTGAGTGTCAAAATTGACCCCTAAATTATGCGAGAACATTTTTCCCTCACCGTTCCATTGCGGGCATTCGCCATTTGCATTCTAATTATAGTAAACGAAAGACATCCATAGTGTGGGTACACTGTCTTCTGTTGCCCAGTTATAAACAATTTATGAACACTCGGGTTTTTGTGGGCGGATCAGTGATCAGTTTTAAGTGATATATTGAAAATTCTGCCTCTATCAAATGGTGAGTGTCTGCATTACTAATTTGGGTTGTCCCACAAGAATGTCCACTTTCCTATTTAAGTAAAAACTTGAAAGTCAATAAGTCAAAAGGTTGTTTTGTCAACATCCTTCAAAATAATTCTCTTTATTCTTTGTGCCACTTTTCCACTAAAATAACAACCCTCCTTATTCTCCGTGCCAAAATCAAAGTGGACATTCAATATAAGACACACGGAGTATTATTTAATCTATTAATGTCTTAACAAAGAAATATTTTGAGTGGAGATGTATGTAAACTGAAAGGCAAATGCCAAAAGTTGTTTCAGAAATGTAAGTATTAGCTTGTATGTAGTACTGCATTTCATTTCATCTCCTTTAGTATAGAGTCTTTCTTGTTGACCCAAAGTCCCATCTGCCCTCCATGTAATGAAATCTTGATCGTGCTGATTCTTGTTGGCGCTAGGGATAAGTTGCATTGGCAGGTGAATTTGGCTCTTTTCTCTTCTTTATTGTTGGAGGGATCAATTCCAGGTCCAATAGTTTGAAGATTTTTTTAGACACATAATGCTTAGCCTTTTTTTGTTTCTTTTTGTTCTCTCTCATCTCTCTCTCTGCACTCTCTTCCTATTTTCTTATCGGTTTTTGTGAGGTCTTGACAGAAATTGTGAACAAGCAGGTTTGGAGGTTCTTAATTACTTTTGTGGATGTTCTTGCGATATGGCCATTCACTCTGGATGAGTTTGTCCAATCTTTTCATGATTATGTAAGCATTTTTGGATCTTTCACTGAAATGTGTATGGGACTAGACTGGTAGTTTAGTTGTATCTAAATGCACTTTCCTTTTCAGGATCCGAGGCTATTAGGTGAAATACATGTTGCTCTGTTGAGAACCATAATTAAAGATATTGAAGATGTTGCCAGGACTCCTGCCTCAGGTTTAGGGGCAAATCAGAATAGTGCTGCTAATCCTGGAGGTGGACATCCACAGATTGTTGAAGGGGTAAGTCTTCCTCAATTGCTTGTTAATTCATATTCTCTGTTGTTTCTTCCCTTGTCAACTGATATTACTTTGGCCTTCTGTGTCAGGCATATGCGTGGGGTTTTGATTTACGCAGCTGGCAACGTAACCTAAATCCATTAACATGGCCTGAAGTATTGCGTCAGTTTGCTCTTTCTGCAGGATTTGGGCCGCGACTGAAGAAAAGAAATGTTGAGCTTGCTTATCTTCGTGATGATAATGAGGTTCTTCCTGTTTCATTTAGCTTTTCTTCTTCAAATAAATAAACTGTCCAATTTTTATTATATTGTATTCCCTATTTAAATTTCTGTCCTTATAATGCATGTCTTGTGAAAGCTGAGATTATTCCCTCGCTATCAATGAATGATTCTTGTGTAATCCTAACAATAAACACCTCCCATCAATTCCTCTTTAATTAGTTCATTTGCTATGAATGACACATATGGCTTTACCAAACACATCATGGAGTACAGACTTCCTCTTTTTAGTTTTAGTAAATATCTGTCAGTAAAATGTAATGTTTTTTATGACTTTTGTTACTGTTATGCTGTTGATTGCCATATGGAGGAGACATATTATGATGAGGACTGCAATTATGTAGATTCTGCTTTTTATTGGTATAGTGTTAGTTCTCATACATCCTGGAAAAGAACTAAGTAAAACAAATTGATATATTATTAATAGCTGTTTTGAAATCCTGCTTCTTGTTCGGCTGCTTGGAGCTCAAATTCTTTGTTTTGTTTTTGCATTTATTTACCATTTGAGGAAGCACAATTAATTGCAACTGAATCTTCTGCTTGTTTCTAGCAGAGATGGATTCTTCTTGAACTGGGGTTGGCTGAAAGTTTTTACTAACCGGGGTCGTTAAATTTTTTTTTATAAGAAAAGAAAAGGGCAGTACATCACGGAGGACAAGGAATGCTCCTATAAATTGAAAAGACAACTACAAACAAGAACATAACAAACGAACAAAAGAAGTAATGCCCTCCAATCAAGTTGGATAATATTCAAAAAGAACGTCTCTAAAGTTCTTGGTGGAACCATGAAGCCCACATAGAAGCTAGAAGCACCAACTTGTACCACAACAAAGAGATACTTTGATTTTTGAAGATATGTGCATTTCTCTATCTGAAGACTTGAAAAAAAAAAGGAATCACAATTCCAAAGAATTTTGGCACCTTTCTAGCCACCAAAACTTCTCCATTTTAAACCTACAAGTCTCTAAAGATGCCAGAGGCACCCACTGCTCCTCAGAAAATGCTAAAATGGTGATTCCATATTATAACACACAACTCATCGATTAGCGGATAAAGTCTTGTTAGGTCTTTTTTAAAAAAAAAGAAAAGATAATTAATATTCACCTTTTGGAGAATTGTGAACCAGACGAATCCAAGCCCTTGTGTGGCACTGAAGGATTTACAAGAAAATTTTCTTGAGGAATCCGAAGATTAAATCCCTTTATTTGTTCTAGAAGACAATTGAATATAATTCAACAAAACAAGATAAGAAGATGATTCTTCATTGAGATTCTATAGAAGTGAAAATTTCACAGAAAGCCTTGAGCCAAAATGTTGGAGGTTGGAGCATCATGCAAAGCAGGAATTTTGTAAATATGAGAAGAGAGATGTGAGAGGATTTTTGACCACCTCAGACATCTTTTTGACCACCTCAGACATCTTTCCAGCAACAACAACAAATATGAGACCTATTGCCAACTTTATATTTAATGAAAGTAGAGAAAGTAGTAAATACCTGAGCTATGAATATCCAAAGGCTCTCATGGGTTACGTTTACTCCTGCCTCAACATCCCATCCCTCTTGATGCAAATCATACTTGTTCTTGATAACCTTATAGCAAAAAATTTACCTCTAAAGAAAAATACCACTGCAATATACCAATTAGGGCACTGTTTTTAGACACCAATAATCCAATCTGTGATTTGGGCCACTTCCCAACTTACTTGAATGATAAGAAAACTTCATGAAATGAAGTAATCCTACAGTTGTTAAGATTGATGGTTTTTTTTTTGAGGAAAAACAAATCATCATACTTGGACGATTATGCTGACATATGCAGAAAGTAAAAGATGTAGGTCAGTTTCTCTGATAGTTGTTGTATCTGGTATTGTGTTTTTACTGCGAGAAGTAAGCTGAGAATCACATGTTTCACAGTGTTACCTTAAAATATGGCATCAACATGGATGTATATAGTATGTTTTTCATTTTCAATTTTGAAGATAGTTCTTTTTCATAGTTGATTTGAATCAATTCTTGTTTTTATTCCCTTCGGTGTTAAATTCAGGGTGTCGATGGTGAAGATGTAATTACTTATTTACGCAGTGGAGCAGCTGTTGAAAATGCTATTGCTATTATGCAAGAAAGGGGATTTTCTAATCCACGCAGATCTAGGCATCGGTTGACTCCTGGCACTGTTAAGTTTGCAGCATTTCATGTTCTCTCTCTTGAAGGAAGCAATGGTCTGACAATATTAGAAGTTGCAGAAAAGATTCAGGTAATTTGATTTACTAACTGTTCATATATATGTATGTATGTATATATGCATGTATTATGTATATTTTTTTTCCTTAAAATCAAATTTATCCTATTCACTTATTTTATCAAAGAAATCTGGATTAAGAGATCTCACAACGAGCAAGACGCCGGAAGCTTCAATTGCTGCTGCTTTATCAAGGGATTCAAAACTCTTTGAGAGAACAGCTCCGTCGACATATTGTGTGCGTCCTGCCTATAGAAAGGATCCAGCTGATGCTGAAGCAATACTTTCAACAGCCAGAGAAAGAATCCGGATATTTAAGAGTGGTTTTGTAGATGGAGAAGATGCTGATGATGCTGAAAGAGATGAAGATTCTGAGAGTGATGTGGCAGATGATCCTGAAATTGATGATTTAGGTACTGACTTAAACCCTAAGAAAGAGGCTAGCGATTCTCCAGAAGCAAACAAATTTAATGCAAAAACCCTCTTTCAAAATGGAAAGGAGGGTGATGATGATGCCATCAGGAATCCAAAAGTTGGACTTCAGAACGTTGGTGAGAGTTTGTCTTCAATGCATTCTGAAGGCAATAATGAGAGAAATAGCGTTGTTTCTTCCATTGTCCAATCTGTAGATGTTGCTGGTATATCCACTAATATTGAGCAAGAAGATGCAGATATTGATGAAAGCAACCTTGGTGAACCATGGGTTCAGGGACTGATGGAGGGGGAGTACTCTAATCTGAGTGTTGAGGAGCGCCTTAATGCACTTGCTGCATTGATTGGTGTGGCAATTGAAGGAAACTCTATCCGAGTTGTTCTTGAGGTATCGTTACTTTTTCATTCTGGTGAGAATAATTTACTTGTCTGTTGTCTGAAATGAGTGCTCTTCAGGAACGCTTAGAAGCAGCAAACGCTCTAAAGAAGCAAATGTGGGCGGAGGCACAAATTGATAAACGTCGTATGAAAGAAGAGTATGTGATGAAGATCCATTATTCCTCATTTACAGGAAACAAGGGGGAACCTAATCTTACAATGCCTATGCAAGAGGTTAGGCAAAGCCCATTGGTTACTGTTGGTGAAAAAAATAATGAGATGTCTATGAATGATGCTGCTCAGCAAGAACGACCAACTGACCCACAGAATGACGTGAATAATAAACGACCAACTGACCCACAGAATGACGTGAATAATCTTAATAATACACCTTCTGAAGGAAACCTGTATATGCAAGATCTCTCTGTTGGTCCAGATAGTCTGTTATATCAGCAACCAGGGTATGCTGCAGAAAAGTCACGTTCACAGCTAAAATCCTTCATTGGTCATAAGGCAGAGGAAATGTATGTGTATCGATCATTGCCTCTTGGTCAAGATCGCAGACGTAATCGATACTGGCAATTTATCACATCTGCTTCTTGCAATGATCCTGGCTGTGGCAGGATCTTTGTCGAGCTACATGATGGACGTTGGAGGCTTATTGATTCTGAACAGGTAGTATTTCTTTCCCAGTTGACTATCTGGCTTTGATAGTTTATATATTATGACACAAGCTATACTTGATCTGTCTTCAGCTGCATTTGTGCATGTTGTATCTGCAAGAGATGTATGCCACATGTAATATTTGTCTTTTCAGAGATACTTCAGTTTAGTAAATTTAACTCTAGACCAATTACCCGTGCAATGTTTTTCATCTTCTCCTATGTCTCTTTTTTGCTGGCATTGCCCTCGTATACATTCTTTTCTGTGCTTTATTATCATCATTTCTAAAATTTGCTGGCAGGGTTTTGATTCTCTCTTGGCATCCTTGGATGTGCGTGGGGTTAGGGAATCCCATTTGCAGATGATGTTACAAAAGGTTGAGATGCCCTTTAAGGAAGCTGTCAGGAGGAACATGCTATGTGCAAACACACAGACACAACGTGGGGACACTGTTAAAGCAGAAGCTGTTGAAATGGTTACTGGTCCTGATTGTAGCACTAGTATTGATAGCCCAAGCTGCACTCTGTGTGTTTCATATTCTGATGTGTTTGAGACCTCAACATCTTTTGCTGTTGAACTGGGAAGGAATGAAATTGAGAGGAGTCATGCATTGAAAAGGTACGAAGATTTTGAGAAATGGTTATGGAAAGAATGCTTCAATTCTTCAATATTATGTGCTGTGAAGTATGGGAAGAAAAGATGCAGACAACTGCTTGGCTTTTGTGATTACTGCCATGATATCTATTTCTCTGAAAATGACGTCTGTCCTTCTTGTCACAAGACATATGTGCACTCTCGGAATGATTTCAATTTTTCCATACATGTGGCTCATTTTGAAGAGAAAATGAAGGTTGGACCTGACTATAATTTGTGTGGTTTATCTTCTCCACTAAGGATCAGGTTGCTTAAATTGCAATTAGCTTTGATTGAGGTGAGTGCCTTCAATGTATTTATTTTAACAAATTAGATTTATGTTCTTAGTACTATTACTGTGAATGACAGCTTGGCAATTAGAATGTAGCTTATGGCATCTGAATCGTGGGTTTGCAGGTTTCTATTCTTCCAGAAGCTCTTCAACCTGATTGGACTAATGGCTACCGAAAATTATGGGGTACGAAGCTGCATTCCTCATCAACAGCTGAAGACTTGCTTCAGGTTTATGTGGCATTTTCTTTTCTTTTTATAATTATTTCTGATATGATTATTTACTCTTGGAGTATGAGTCCAGGGTTTTGAACTCTATTTAGCTTCATCACATAATCAAGCTGCTTGTTACGTGGAAATTAACTCACTGTTGTTTTTATTGAATTAACATGTCATTTACTTTTGGTAAACATGAAATTAAAAAATTCCAAATGTCAGTAACAGTTGTTTTATATATAATTCACTTCTGTCACTGTACTCTTGTTATTATGTTACTTCATCTATTCTTGATGACAAGGTTTGAGCAAATTAACTAGGATTGAACTATTTTTCTCCTTGATTCTCTCTTTCTTTTGATAATGCATTTTCATTCTGCTCTCTGTGTGTTAATACACCGTATGCATGTTTGCCCTCAGATTTTGACGTTGTTGGAGAGTTCCGTTAAAAGGGATTATTTATCCTCAAACTTTGAAACAACCAATGAACTTTTGGCTTCAGACCACCTATCTGGATTTGCCACTATTGATCCTTCCAGAATGGGAAAAGTTCCTGTGCTTCCATGGTTACCACGAACAACGGCAGCTGTAGCTCTAAGAATCATGGAGTTCGATTTATCCATTTCATACACACTGCACCAAAAAGTCGAGTCCCAGAAGGACAGGGGCAATGGAGATTTCAGTGTAAGTAATTCTCTTTTGGAGCATAATTTTAATTCGAACGATGTTGGGATAGATCTCTCCCTTCCTCTCTGGCTTTTTCTCTCATTACAAAGGCGATGATACATGCTTTTAACTAAAGGCTGCTATTATGAAGTGATTCTTCTTTTCAGTTGCCTCTCTACCATTCAGTTTGAACTTTGAATCTTAATAGAAGTTGCAAGCTGATGATAAGTAATGCAACAATTCTGCACGAATTGTTGCAAGGGAATGACTATCTGCTTCCTTAATCTAATTTTACAGTAATGGGTGTCCTACAACTGGAAGCAGTTATTCCGTGCATGAAAATTTTAATAACCTAATAGTAAGTCTGCCTCAGATAGGGAGAACTCTTAATTTCTCTTAAAGGAACAAATTATAATAATTTCAGGAGAAAATGAGGGTATAGGAATGACGAATGCACAACAATATTGAATTATTTCATGTTGTATGTTAGAGATAAAGAAGAGATAAAGATCCCACATTGAAAAATAACAAAATATATCAAGGACTTATAAGTGAGTGGGAGTTAAGACCTAGTATAAGTCAATTAGTTTTGTGCAAGTAGATTTCAACATTTGTCCACTTGTAAGCTCGCATTTGTGCAGATCTATGGATTTTAACACAGTATCAGAGTCAACTCTATATTCCAATTTGTGTTCTTTTGTCCATGTATCAGTAGGCGTGGCGCATGTACAACTTGTTATCTAATCGGTCATTTCTTATCTATTCTGTCATCGGGCCCTTTTGTAGCCATGTATCATTTGGGCCTAATACATGTGTGATTTGTAATTTAATCGACCATTTATTCGGTTAGTTTATTATGCCACGTGTTAGTTAAGAGTTTAGCAAGTGTCAAGAGGGGACGTTAAAGATCCCACATTGAAAAATAACAAAATATATTTGGATTTACAAGTGAGTGGATATTGGATTTAGCATAAGCCAATTGATTTTGTGCAAGTAGGTTCCTACACTTTGCTATTTATAAGCCCACATTTATGCGAATCTATGGACTTTTACGTTGTACAAGACATAAAATGGTGGCCAAATATGTTTATTATTTTATTGTTTTATAAGGAGTGCCAAAATAGGCTTTGGCAGTTAGAAATTTTGTGCTACCATGTGTTAAGATAGGAAATCTTAACAAAATAACTCTCGGTAATTAGGGTTTCAGAACAGGGGAAAAGAAGAATGTGGAAGAATTAAGGCAGAAGATAGGGAAATTAGAATTAGAATGAGAGAGAGAGAGAGAAGATAGAATTAAGAAAGATTTCTTTATTGATTGGATGAATCATAGCTGCTAGTCCAGCCTCCTTTTATAAAAACGTAATCGGTTATTAGGGAATAACAGAATCAATTATTCTTAGTACAACTGTATTAACTAACTCCCTAACAACTCTAACAAGTTTTTCTAACTATTTTTCCCTCTTAATTCTGCTACTAAGCCTTCTGTTTGTCGTTTCTTTTTCCATATCCTGCGATAATATGTACCAATACCCTCCTCTTTAGCTCTTTCTTGTCCCCAAGAAAGAGGAATGTTAGGAAATTGAGCTGTTGTAAAGGAGTAATCCTCCCAGGTAGCATCTTCTGGTGGTAGGTTCCTCCATTGGATGAGTCCTTGTAGAACCTTGTTGTTATCCCTTGTGATTGCCTTTGTCTTAAGAATTAATGCTGGTTCCACTATTGGAATGTCAGCCTGCATAATGGGAAGATTCTGCAACGGTGTGCTATGTTCATCTATCTTCTTTTTAAGTAAGGAGACATGAAAGACAGGATGTATAATAGCAGATGGAGGTAGTTGCAGTCTATAAGCTACTTTCCCCACTTTAGCCAATGCCTGAAAAGGTCCATAATACTTTGCCGACAATTTCAGATATTGTTTTAAGGCTATAAATGTCTGTCTATAGGGTTGAAGCTTCAAAAAAATCCAGTCTCCAATGGCAAATTCCCTCTCAGTTCTGTGTTTGTCCTGCTGCTGTCTCATTCTGTTTTGAGCAGTGGCTAAATTTTCCTTTAAGGTACTCAATAGCTACTGCCTCTGTTGTAAAAGTTCCCCAACAGCCTTCACTTTGGTTGTGTCAGGTAGTAGGACTGGAGGAGGTGGGTATCCATACAATGCCTCAAAGGGAGACATTTTGAGAGCACTGTAGTGGGATGAATTGTACTACCATTCAGCCAGTGACAGGTAATTAGACCAGGCTTTAGTATGTAAGTGTGTCATGCACCTAAGGTAGTTCTCCAGGCATTGATTTACTCTCTCAGTTTGCCCATTTGATTGAGAGTGATATGCTGTACTATAATTGAGAGTGGTACCTAATAGTTTGAATAACTCATTCCAAAAATGGCTGGTAAAAATTGTCTCTATCAGAGACAATGGACTGTGGAGCTCCATGTAACTTAAATACCTTCTTGAGGAATACCTGTGCCACTGTAATAGCAGAAAATGGGTGAGTCAAAGCGAGGAAGTGGCCATATTTGGTGAATCTGCAAACTATCACTAAAATGGTGTCCTTGCCCTTGGATTTAGGTAACTGTTCAATAAAGTCCATGGTTATATGTTGTCATGCCTGTGAAAGGATAGGTAGTGGCTGCAAAAGGCCTGGGTAAGCACAGTGCTCAGGTTTGCACCTGGCACATGTATCACATCCCTGAATCCAATCCTTGACCTCCTTCAACATACCAGGCCAATAGAAGTGTTTTTGCAACCTGACATATGTCACCTGTATTCCAGAATGTCTCCCCAACACACTGCTGTGATAGGTCTGAATTGGATGCTGCCTGAGGTTTGTAGTGATTCCTACATACCACCTCTTCCTGTACCATAATACACCTTTCTTTAGTTGGAATTCTGAGTGCCCATCCTTGTCTATTGCTAATTGTTGTATTAGCTCCATAGCCTTAGGATCTTGGTCATATGAACTGATAATATGGCTCATCCAAGTAGGAATCACCTGGGATACAGAAGTACATGTGTGACTGGTCAACTGCTGAATTTCAGAAGTAGTCACAAGCTGCTATAAGCCAGAATCTCTCCTGGATAAGGCATCTCCAACCTTATTTTCAACTCCCTTCCTGTACAAGATCTTGTAATCCAGTCCTAGCAACTTAGAAATTCCTTTTTGTTGCAAATTGGTATGTAACCTTTGCTCTAACAGATACTTAATACTCTCATGATCAATTTTGATAAGAAATTGACCTTGCTCCAAGTAGTGTCTCTATTTAGAAACTGCAAAAGTAATGGCTAGCAGTTCTCTTTCATAGACTGAAAGTGTTATAGTTTTAGGGCCAAAGGCTTTGGAAATAAAAGCAATTGGGTGACTCCTTTGCTGCAATACTGCTCCCATATCTCAGCTGCTAGCATCAGTTTCAATAGTAAAAGGAAAATTGAAATCAGGCAGAACCAACACTGGAGCCCGAGTCATTTTATCCTTCAGAGCTTCAAAAGCCTGTTGAGCTTCCTGACTCCACATAAACCCTTCTTTTTTAAGCAACTCAGTAAGAGGTTTACTGATAATTTCATAATGAAGAATGAACTTCCTATAGTATCCAGTTAATCCCAAAAAAACCCTCAACTCTTTTACCCCTGTAGGTACAGGCCTTTGCAGCATGGCCTTTATCTTCTTAGGGTCAGTGGCCACTCCTTTGCCTGAGATAATATGGCCCAAATACTCAGGATGAGCAAAAGAACACTTGGATAACTTGGCAAATAAGCTCTGACTTCTCAGTATTTGAAAAACTACTTCCAAATGTTGCAAGTGATCCTTCCATGTCTTACTGTAAACCAATATATCCTAAAAAAAAAAAACCAACACAAACTTTCTAAGATAGGCCTAAAAGATGCTATTCATGAGTGCCTGAAATGTGGCAGGAGCATTTGTCAGCCCAAAAGGCATGACAATAAACTCATAGTGCCCTTGGTGAGTTTTAAAGGTTGTCTTTTCTATGTCTTTAGGCTGTATTCTTATCTGGTGGTAACCAGCTCTGAGATCCAACTTAGAAAATATTTGAGCCCTATGCAATTCATCTAAAAGATCTTCAATAATAGGTATAGGAAACTTATCTTTGATTGTGACCTCATTCAGTCTTCTGTAATCTATACAAAATCTCCAGCTGCAATCCTTCTTCTTCACTAACAATACAGGGGACGAAAATGGACTGGTACTAAGTTGAATCACTGAAGTTTGAAGCATCTCAGTGACCAATTTCTCTATTTCTTGTTTCTGAAAATGGGGATATCTTTAGGGTCTTATATTGATAGGTTGGGTATTGGGTATGAGAGAAATTGAGTGGTTGTGACTCCTAAAAGGGGGTAATCCTTTTGGTTCTTCAAACACATCAGCAAATCTCTGTAGTAACAGGTTTAAGTCTGACTGGTGTTGGGTCTGGTCCGGTAGTGTTTCAGCTGATTCCATTTTGGTTGGTTGTTTAATATTACATATGTAAAACAATGGTGTTGGGAAGTCCAATCCCTTCCTCCTTAAGATGTCATTGCTGCTTCTCCACTCATCCCTTTGCCCCATTCCCTTTACCACTACTTGCTGACCCTTGAGAGTAAAGGAAATGCTAGAGTTGTCAAAATCAAATAAGATTGGGTTTAGACTTTTTAGCCAATTTACTCCTGAGATCATGTCAAAGGTGTTTAATTTGAGAATCCTCAAATTAAAAGAGTACTCATGCCCTTGCATTCTCCACTTAAACCCTTGGCAATGATGGTCACAAGTCAGTCTCCTTCCATCTGCCACTGTAATGTTAATGGCATGAATTCTTACTAGTGTCAGCTTCATCTCCTTAGCTACCTTGTGATCTATAAAACTGTTGGTACTTCCAGTATCAATCAAGATAACTAATTGCCTGTTTTTATATCCACCTATGATTTTGATTGTTTCAGCCCCTTCACTACCTTCAATTGCATGGACTGAAAGTTCTAAGTCTATTTCTTCACACTCATTCTCCCTATCTTCAACCTCCAATCCCAACTCTGTCTCTACTATTGGTTCCAATTCTTCCTCATAAGGTAGGGCCGCCATGGCATTCAGAGTTTTAGGCTTGCATTGATGGCTCGGAAAATATCTATCACCGCATTTATAATAGGTTCTGGTGGGTTGTTTACTAAATGTAGGAAGTGGGGGAAAAGGCTTATGTGAAGTGGAATTTACAGGTTTCATTGGATTGGTGATTGTTTGGTTGTTATTGGTATTGTTTGTTTGGTTCTTTTGGGCTAAGTTGTCAGGTTTAGGAATGAGGTTAGGGTTTGGTGGCTTTGGAGGATAAGATGAATACAATGCAGGTTTATTTGGAAGGGGAGGGTAAGAAAAGTTTCTGGTTTGTGAATTTGCAGGCCTATGATTCCAAGAATTCGTCAAAGAACTCCTGAACCCTTTACCATTCACTCTTTCTTGTAGCTTGGCAATCTCCACTGCCCTAGACACAGTTCTTAGTTGCATCATTCTCACCACCAGTCTAATCTCTTCTTTTAAACCCCCTATGAACCCTAATAAAAAATATCATTCTCCTAAGTCTGGCATAAACCTCTCCAATCTTATCCTCAAATCTTCAAATTTATCCAAGAATTCATCTACATACCCCTCCTGTCTTAGTCTCATGAATTCCTCTATGACATCATGTATATCTTCATCACCAAACCTCTCACACAAAGCCCCTTCAAACTCCCTCCAAGATTTACTCCCACCTCTGTTCCAGTTCTGGAACCATGAATCTACTCTATCCACTAGGTACAAAGAGGCTATATATAGCTTTTGTTCCTCATGAATTTGATATATATTGAAGTATTTATCACACTTCTTAAGCCATGTTCTTGGTGCTTCTCCATTAAAGGGCAGTAACTCAATTTTAGGACAAAAGAAAGAATCATGGTTAGGGTTTCTGTTACCCAAGTAATTACCTCTTGCAGGCTGATCAGGTACTTCCGTGGCTACTGCTTCTCTCTGTATTTGGGCTGGTATTCCACTAGTACTTCCTAGCCTTTCCAGATAGGGATTAGGCAGTAACCCTTGCTGGCCTGGTACATTGCTACTGTTAATCCTGCAATCCTCTGGTTCTTGAGGGTTAATCTTCTCCTTTCCCTTATCCAATGTTAGTTGCCTCATAAACTCTGTAATATCCTCAAATCTTTCATCACTTCTGCTTCTGGCCATCCTTGCTTCCTCTCTAGTCACCTTCACATCTTCCCTGAGTTCTTGAAACTCTGCTCTGCTTTTTAGGGAAATCTCTTGCAATTCTCTCATCTGCTGCACCATATTTGCCATACGGATCTCTTCATTTGGCACCACCACAGACCTAGTCATTCTCGGAATTCCTTGATGAATGAAAGTTCTCACGTTACAGCTCTAATACCATATGTTAAGATCGGAAATCTTAACAATATAACTCTCGGTAATTAGGGTTTCAGAACAGGGGAAAAGAAGAATGTGGAAGAATTAGGGCAGAAGATAGGGAAATTAGAATTAGAATGAGAGAGAGAGAGAGAGAGAGAAAGAGAAGATAGAATTAAGAAAGATTTCTTTATTGATGATTGAATGAATCATAGCTGCTAGTCCAGCCTCCTTTTATACAAACGTAATCTGTTATTAGGGAATAACAGAATCAGTTATTCTTAGTACAGCTGTATTAACTAACTCCCTAACAACTCTAACAAGTTTTTCTAACTATTTTTCCCTCCTAATTCTGCTACTAAGCCTTCTGTTTGTCGTTTCTTTTTCCATTTCCTGCGATGATATGTAACACCATGCACATGCAAATCAAAGTTGAGAGAAGTGTTGCTGTTGCGACAGGATAAAGGATATTTTACAGCTAAATTAAGTATAGACAGAACCATGGGACTTGAAACAAATCAAAGTTGAGTGAGCTTGCTCGTACATATTTATATTTGGTGACTATAATGAAATTTAGTTATAAGTTCAATAATTGATTAAATTTGACTCAACCCAATAAGAGTACACGTCAAAGTCTGTTCCGAATCATAATGGCGAATCTATGCCTTCTCACATGAGAGTACCTCAAAAATAGCTCTTCAAAAGGCAAATGAGGCTTGTGCTCTCGGAATCCATCAGTGCATCATGGTTCTCAAAGGTGCAGAATACTATGGCTTCATATCTCTGTTGGATCTTCTTCCTGAATTCTTAGCATAATATTTTACTGTCTTTTTTTATTTTTTAATTTAAGTTCAATATTTTCCTGACTTTTTTTTATCTCTATTCCTTAGAAGCTTCCTTCCAAGTTTGTCATTGTGAAAAGCACCCAAGATAGTGAAGCCAATGAAACTCCTCACCAAGCTGGATTGTTTCAAGAGGAGAACTGGGATGATATTGGTTTAGGTGGATTGGGTCGTGGAAGAGGTAATCGAGGCAGAGGCCGTGCTCGTACCACCCGTGGCGGGAGGTCTCAAAGAAGGGTTATTGGTTCTAGATCAGAATCTGGTAAAAGAATTATGACAACAAATAATGACAGATTAGGGCAGGTACTCTCATGGAAAGGGCAATCGCATGGTCAAGGAGCACATAAGCGTGGCCGTCGCAGCATTAGAAGTAAGCAGAAACCAGTCAAGAGGACAACAGCAAGCATTGTTGCAGAGACAGATATTCCCAAGAAAAGAGTCCATGTGAAAGCACCAAGAAGGCTGGAAGGGGATGACTGGAATGATGATGAAACAAGATTCCGAGTACAGGGTGCTGAAAATCTCAGCAGCTCGGAAAGATCAGAGTATGATGATGAAATTGGTTTAGCTACGGGAGATGAATTCGATGATCTGGCATTAGATGACTATGCTGGTGGATTTAATGGTAAGTCTGATGACTTGCTTGAGGGGAGTGATTATAATGTAGATGCCAATGAAGATGATGAGGATGATGACGATGATCAAGGGGATTTGGATGTCGAGGGGTATATAAATGGGGACTCGGATGAGGATGAAATCAGGGATGGAGATGGAGAGCAGATTGGGGACCCAGATGAAGGCACTGGATCTACATCTTCAGATTTCAGTGATTAGAGGAAATAACTTTTAACATAGAGAATGTTAATGCAGGAGAAAGTTGTCTCTAACTTGTATTCTTTAATGTTCTACAGCTCGACTCTGCAAGTGAACTTCATGTATTTATAGAAGAAAAAGGTAAATTGTCCATAGCTGATAGCACCTGTAGTGGGAATTAAATATCAATCTATAGCCCTAGTTTCTTTTGATATGTCTTTCTTTTACTGCTTAATTTGATTGTTTTATGGGATCAAATTAAACTTTTCCTTCCACTTTCATTACTTGAACTGGTCCTTTCTTGATAGGGCTTGTGGATAAAAACTCATGACTTGGCTCTTTAATGGATATTTGTTGATAATGACTTTAAAGTTATTCAAAAAAGAAAAATAGAATCAAACATTTTAATTCTTCAAAATCTTGTATGGTAGTATAAAGATTAAAATTAATAATGCTTAAACAATAGGAACTAAAATATATATTAAAAAGAATCCTAAGAAGATATTGATTTGGTAGTTAAATTCATTTGTGCATAAATTTGGCTGCGTTAATGCCTATTAATTCTGTTGTCTCATAGACTTCTTTTTTCGGAAAGATGAAGACTATTCGAACTGCAAGGAAATGTTGAGATTGGCGCCTAGTTTGGCACAGCCTTATAAAAATAGTAAAAAAATTATTTTTCTAAAAGTGGTATTTCTAAAAATAATTAACTGTATATTTGTTTTTGATAAAATATAATTTAAAAATTGCTTATAAATTCATAAGAATATTTTTATCTATTAATTTTTTAAAATTAGACATTTAATTTAAAATTCAGCTTTTTTGAAAAGTTTTAATTTTTAACTTATTCAAATAATTGAATTTTAACTATCTAGATAATTGCTTTTATTAATTTTGATATTTACCAAATATTATAAACTGAGTCAAAATCAGTTTCTCACTAAAAAAAATTAATTTTTCCTTTTTATAAGCTGTGCCAAACGGGCACTATGTGTGTATTTTTTAATAATTGTTTTTTGCCCGATAAATTTTTAAATTTTTAAAAATGATTTTATTTAAATATTTTTAGCCGTTTATAGTTGCATTCTTAAAAAATAATAATATATAAATTATTAATTTTGAGTATTGATATATGAAATAGTCTGAAAAAATTAAAAAAAGTTAATAGATTTTTTTTATATTTTTAAAGATTAAAAGGTTATTTATTTATTTAGCAAAATTTAATAAATTTGAATCAAAATTATTAAATGTTAAGTGGATATATTAATAAAAAATTAAAAAAAAAATCTTCATTTATGTTATAATTAATTTTAAAAAATTTTACAATTATTTTAAAGGATATATATAATTAAATATTAAATAATGCTTAAAGAAATAAAATAAAATAATTATATTTTTCAAGTATTGAAGTGTAGACTGTAAAAAATAATTAAATCAAACTAAATACACTAAATCAAATTAAATACACTAAAAAATATTCATAAAATAATGTTATTGTTTAATTTAAAAGAAAATTAAGTATTTTTTATGCTTATTCTGTCATGAGTCAATACCATAATTGACCCTATTTTTATATTATTGCCATCATTTAATTATATTTGTGTCGACTTGCGCATTGATATTTTGTCACTCTCATTTTATTTTCCGTATCTGCTACTGAATATCACTAATATTATGCTAATAGTTTCATGAACAATATGTGGTTAGATGTGCTGACGAAATGTTGATGTGAAAATTATTTAAGCCATTTTTAAACTTTAAAAAGTTCACGTCAGATCTTTGATATTAATTTTCTCTCTCCTCTCATGTGCTATAAGCTGTATACTCTCTCTCTATCCTTTTACATACCTATTTCCTCTCTCTCTTTAATCTATTTTTCTCTCTAACAAATAACAATAAAAATTGAAACTCATCTGGGTTCAAGGAACCGAAGCCAATGATAAATGGAGTCAATAACGGTGTAATGGCCAGGGGTTGTGAGGGCTGATGTGTCAAAAATATATCAGTTTTTGTTGTGTAAATTTTTTAAGGGTTAAAATTTTTTTTGTAAAATTATTTAAAAATTATAATATTATAGTATTTTTTACAACGAATTTAATGATATATTTTTTATATAAAATAAAAATCAAATAGATTCAAAAAATGTAATATAAGTATATTAAATCTAGACCGTTAAATTTAATGATTTAGATTTAACATACTTCTAATATATATTTTTAGATCCATTTAATTTTTGTTTTATACAAAAAATATATCATTGGATTTGTTGTAAAAAATACTATAATATTATAATTTTTAAGTAATTTTACAAAAAAAATTTTAACCCCTAAAAAGCCTACACAAAAACACATCAGCCCTCTAAAGGCCAAGCCTTGTCCACTAAGGCCGCTCGATGATTGGTGTTTTTGTGCTTACTGGCACAATCAACAATGGTCATGACTAAGCCACAAACGATTAAAGGATTTTTATGAAATTATTAGCATAACATTAATGATATTCATTTGACGAAATTGAATTGAGGATATACATTAATAAATAGTTAAAACAATGAGTGTAATTGAATTCGGAGTTTGTTGTCACTTATAGGCTTCTAGCCCAATCCCACAAAAATGTCGGTCATAGGAAGATTAAAGGATTTTTTTCAAAATATACGTACATATAGAAAGAGGGATGGTTACACATTTGCCTTCATATATTTTCACATTAATATATAAAAAATAATCCTAAAATCTAAAAAAATAAATAGTTTTTAGTTTAAGTTAAAAAAATTTTAGTTTTTGTTTAAGAGTTTAGGTTAATTTGGCAAAATTTTAATTTTTGTTTAAGAGTTTAGGTTAATTTGGCATGCCACTTGAAAAGTAGTTTAGACATGCAACTAGAGACGAAACTCTATGATGATTTAGATGGATTTGAGTCATTCAACAATAAAAAATTTCATTAACTTTTATAAAATTTTTTATTTAATTTATTCAAGTCTAACTTTTTTTTTCATAGAATTAATTTTTATTTACTTAAAATTAATTAAAAATATTATTAATTTATAAAAAAAATTTATTTAATTTATTTAAATCTATTTTTTTTTAGATAAAATTAATTTTCAGTCCTCTCAAATTAATTTTTTAATTTTGTTGATGCACCCAACATGAATAGTATATATATATATATATACACACACACACATTTATACGGACATACTATACACACGTAAGTGTTGCATGCGAACAAAATCATGCTCACCACAGGCCTCAATAGAGAAAGACAAAAAGCTTTTATTCTCATCTTTTGCTGCCATTTTCTATCTTAAAATATCATATTTACATGTCCTTCGTAAACAAACTTTCCAATAAATATAATAAATAATATATAATTCTATATGGCTAAATAAAGTTAAAATTGGCATTAATTATTAAAGATTAAGGGACTAAAAGATTTTGGTATTAGTAATAAGGGTTGAGGGGGTTGTTGTGTATTACACAGCAGTTTCTCATGTGCCCCATTTTATTAATTTTAAAATTTTTATAAAATTTTTAAAAAATTATATATTGATAGTATTTGATATAATGAATTTATTGATATATTTTTTTATGCTAAATAAAAATTATTTGGACAGAAAAAAATATATTATAAATTTTATTTATTATATTTAACAGTCTAGATTTAAAGCATTTCTAATGTATTTTTTCCTATCCAAATGATTTTTGTTTAGCATAAACAATATATCAATAGATTCATTATATCAAATACTATCAATATAAAATTTATAAAATTTTT
The DNA here is from genome assembly GCA_948193065.1 of Aleurites moluccanus. Classification (NCBI taxonomy): domain Eukaryota; kingdom Viridiplantae; phylum Streptophyta; class Magnoliopsida; order Malpighiales; family Euphorbiaceae; genus Aleurites; species Aleurites moluccanus. Next base: position 67,716 of record CANXYC010565192.1, on the reverse strand, counting down.
TTTAAATATTTTTAAATAGGTAAAATGGGATACATGAGGGGCTGTTGTGTAAAAATATACAACAGCCCCCCTCAACCCTTGTAATAATCACTTATATTTAAGTTATGGTATATTTTAGGTCCACAAATTTGATATATATATGTTCTACTTTTAATAGCAATTATTCAACTAAATGAATAATTAATAGCACTTTCAAAAGTTCTAAGTAATTTACAATTTATAAGAATGGAAAGTATATATTTATTTTATTTATCATTATATCTTATATTTAAATGCAAATATTATTAATTGTGGAGAAAAATATCTTTAGATTAGAAGAAGAAAAGATTTAATTTTAATTTACATGTGTGTACATATATCTTCCTTTCTCACCTTAATGATATTATTACTATATGATATCACAAACATGTCACAAGCAAAAGTAATGGACCCATCTAAAAATCAAATATGTATATGAAGTGGCTACTAATTCTCCGGAGTAACTGTACATCAATGACCAACAAGCTAATGAGAACATATAAGAGGGTAAACCTTAGCTCCCTTTGTGGGTAGGTAGCTAATAACATACAATATTCCTAACATTCTTAACAGCCCTTCTTCTTAAGTGATAATTGAATCAAAATAATTTGCATTAAAAGAAATAGAGTCATAACATCTTTAACTTTATAAGAAAAAATAAAGTCATAACATCCTCTTTAACATAATAAAAGGAAGTGATATAATTTAAATTATGAGTTACGGATAAGTCAAATAAAATTATAGTGACTTTAAAACTCATTTGAACAATTGTAAAAATAATTGTATTAAATTCATTTAATCACCAATAAAAAATCTTATTGATTATCGAGAAAACCGAATCAAGGATATGATAGGTCTGAAATTATCTTCTACATTAAGTACAAAATACTCCATAAAAGAAAGCACAAAAAACCCCCATATAAAAATAATATAAAACATAAAGATTAAATGGTAGGAAATCAAGAGCAAAAGAAAAGAAAATGGTAAAGAAGTACTGATTTAACAAATATTAAGTAGAAAACATAAATCTTAGGACTGTTATCAGCCAAAATTGGCCAGCAACAACCCCAATGTAGTCTCATCTGAGAGGGTCAGAGAGAGAACTTGAGAGAGGGGCATACAGAGAGAAAACTAGTAAAAAAGATTTGTTGTCAAAGCTTCCCACCACACATTAGAAAATGACCCTTAATTTTCAGGTGAAGTTAGATTCCTAATTACAACATAATCTCCAGAAACAATAATTATTGGTATTTTGAAGACCCATTATGTAACATGTACGTCTCTATCCATTGCAATAAAGACATCTCTATGTCCTTATCAACTCTAAACGTCTCCATTTTCAAATTTTACTTTCCCTTATGGTCCATATTTAAGCATAGATTCTAAAGTAATTGACCCAACGTTTACTTAGAAATTAATGGCCCTTTCACATTCTAATTTAAGTGGCCATATCAGTTCTTAATTCATTGCTAACCAAAATGATATCTGTACTTATTTTATAATTATAACTTAAAAGTTTTTTTAAAGATGATTGGGACAAAATCTTGGAAAGGAAAGAGAAACCGATGGAATAGACTAACCAACTTGAGTGGGAATATATAATATCTATTAAATGTGGCCACAATTTTTTTTTTCTTGCTAATTAATTAAATGAATAAAAAAGGCTAAACTTGATTTTAACATGAAAACAAGTTTTCCAATACAATCTAATTAATATCTTTAGAGACAGTGGCGTAATAGAAGATATTAAGTAAGAGTTTTAACTCCAATTCATTTGAAAGTGTATAATATGAATGCAAGATTAATAAAATTTATTGAATTAAAAATATATATTTATGAAAAAATATAATTAATTATTATTTTTTAAAAAATTATTAAAAAATTAATTATTAATTTTTATTTCTCTATTAATTTTGATCTTTAAATAAAATTTTCTGATTTCATCTTAATCAGATATAAGATTTCTTTATTGTACATTGTTTTTAAGATTGTCAATTTGTCATTTCTATTCTTTTAGCTTTTGGACTTAATTTTGTGGAGTATTTAACAATTTATAACATGTTACTTAGAATAATATATATTTTTAGCTAATTTCATTGGGAAATTAAAGTAGAAGTACAATCACCATTACTGTCAGTCAACTATTTTATTTATTTATTTATTTTCAAATTTTGAACTGAAGTTGGTCACTATCAAATGAGAAAGGAAGGGCAATTAAAGAACTTGAAAAAAAAAAAAAGAATTTTTAACAATAAATGCAAATAGAAGTCTCTTTGGCAAAATCATGCTAATTGACTTTAAGTTATGGCTAATAAAATATTACATTAAGAAAATATAGGATGATCTTAATTTTTTTTTTTTTAAGATGATTCAAGTTTTGATGTATTCAAGCAACAAAGACACATGGAGTATATAAAGAATTATTAATTGAAAATAAAGTTGTTATAGTAATATTAATCATTGTTTTGTAGTTAATATTTCAATTTAAAATATTTTCATAAGCTACATTGATCACTTAAATATTATTAAAAAATATAATTTTTTTTTTATAAATTTACAATGATTATTAATTTTTTAACTTAATTCATAAAATCTAATAAAAATAGTAAAATTAATATTTAAATATTATATATATTATAACCATACTACTTAGCTGGTTGAATTAAAGAAAACAATTTAATCTATTATGTTGGCTATCTACGCCTCTCCTGCACCCATTATATATATATATTGAATCAAATAATACAATTATAATATGATACAATACAATTTGAAAATCGAATGTATGATCTCTCAACACTTGAGTTTTATTTATAATTATAATATGATATGGGTAATGAATTTTGGTTTGAATTTATAATTTATTTTCCCTTATATATCAGAAATGATGGTAAAAGAAATTTCATTGTTAGAATGGCAGTGCATTACTGTCACTGTAACTGTTATAAATTTATTGTAGCAGTTGATATTTAGTTAAGCTTATTGTTTATATAATGGTTATCAAGGCATGAAAGGGCTCATTTGGGTGGAAAGTGATGTAACTTCCATTATAGGAAAGGACAAAGGGGACCAGATCAGCTAGAAAATGAACTGTCTCCTCCTCTTCAAATTGTTTTAAATTTCAAATCTATTATATATTCTATTTTTCTTTTTTCTTGTTAGATAGTTTAAAGCTGCACTTCTTATTATTTACGCTATTAATTTTATAGATATGTAAATTTATGCCCATAAAGTTGTTATATTATTATTTTTAAGTAAATTTAACTCTCGAATTTAAAATTTTTCAATTTTATATATTATTTCATTATCATTGAATTAAAAAATCATTCATTTAATGATCGAATATCTATTTTAAATAAAACTTTAACAATATCAATTAACTGCCAATTTCATCAGAATTTTTTTGCAAAGTTTAAAGTTCCATTATAGAAATCAATGGAGAATTAGGATTAATTAAAGGGTGCTTAATATATAGAAGTTTTTGTCCCCGGTAATAGTGACTGGTTTTGACAGCCACATTCTTTTCGGGAAACAACTGGGACGTGTGCAAGGCGCGCGGGCGGAGGAGTTATCAGAGGACAATATTGTTTTCAGGTTGCCAAAAACATGTACAATTTTTCTCTCCCTCTACATCATCATGCTGTGTTATGGGGCATTTAGATTTTCAAACTATAAAATTTAATTAATATTTAAAAATATACATATCGATAATTAAAAAATTATTAATTATTTAAATAAAAATTAATTATCAATTATTGTTATTATTTAAATTGATAAAATTTAATAATATGTAAGAATTATTATTATCGAATAAAATTTTTGCTAAAAAAAAATATATATATATTTCTAAACCTGCAATTATTAATAGTTCAACTAAACAACATTTAGGGAGTATTTGAGTATAATTAAAATGAACATTAAATGTTATTTTGAAATTTAAAAAACGTTAAATAAATTTTTGAAATATTTGATAAATTAATTCAAAATGTTGTTTTGAAATTTAAAAATAAAAAAAATTTAAGTTAGACATATCAGTTTATTTTAAAATAATATTTTTAAAACTCTAATTTTTAAAATTAAATTTTCATCCAAACACCTTCTTACTGTGAATAAATTATAATAAATGATATTAAAATTAAATATAATATATAAGTTTCGCCACTTAAAAATAAATTTTTAAATTAAATTCAAAAATTTTATGTCACATCAGAGTTAATTTTAAGAAATAATTTTTTTTGTTCTTTAAAAATATTCTAACCCAATAATTTAAGTTTTTGAATTAGATTCAAAGTTTGACACAAAACAAATTAATGACGAAAAATCCAAGTCATCCCAAATTTCTATTAACCATTTTTAATATTTAGCAGACATGCTATTTTTTTTTCCTTTTAAAGGATTTTTCTTATTATTTAAAGGGTGGAAGCCTAAAAACCTTATTAGCACGTCTATATATATATATATATATATATATATATATATAGCGCTATCATATCTCAAGAAAATCAGAGTTTTTTATATGGAAAATTATTGAGTACATCGGCATATTTTTATATTATTAAATTAGTATATAAATGCAGTATAAATAAATATTTTTTTAAATTTTGATAACTTTAATATATTTGTGGATGCAAGATAATACATCCGGTGTATATATTTTCGATATTTAAAAAATAAAATTATTGAATGTGAATATAAATAATATAAAAATTGAATGAAAAAATATTGTAAAAAATAAAATTAAATAAAAAATAAATATATAAATATAAAAGGGAATGAAGAAATATGAAGTGAATAATATTTTTAATATTAGAATCATGTTTCAAAGTTTAATTATATAAATTTTGAAAGTACAAAATACAATTGAAAAATTCAAAATTAATGTTAATATATTAAATTAATGTTATATATAAAATAAATATAATTCAAATAACACCTTAATGAATAGTAATAATAATATACTAAGTTGCAAAGGCTACATTATAATGTCTGTCATCCTGTTATCAATATTCAGAAAATCACACTTCAAAAGCTAACTTAAAGGATTGAACAGTACAAAATTCATATAAATCTTATATTGAAATATCATATTTTCAATGTGAGATTCACAAAATCTCTTATTTTAGCCAACTAAGATCGTAATATTATCCCGCGGTTGAACACCCGACGTTTTTTATGGTTCTTACTCCTACCGATACTGGCAACTAGAATCGTAATATTATCCAGCGGTTGAACACCCGACATCTTCGATGGCTCTTATTCCTACTAACACTGGCCCAAACTTGAATTATTTTTTTTTATCGAGACTATTAGTAATTTTAATCTGGCTTGTAAGATATTACTCATACCAACACTGGCCCAAACTCGAATTATTTTTTCTCGAAACTACCAGTAATTTTAATCTGGTTTGTAAGATACTCTTATTGACACTGGCCCGAATTCGAATTATTTTTTTCCCGAAGCTACTAGTAATTTTAATCTGGTCTATAGGGTATTCCTACCAACACTGGTCTGAACTCAAATTATTTTTTTCTCTAGACTACCAATAATTTTAATCTAACCTATAGGGTATTCCTGCCGACATTGGCCCGAACTCGAATTATTTTTTCTCGAGTCTATCAATAATTTTAATTGGACCTGCAAGGTACTCCTTTTCGAGTCTCGGGCTGTTCGCGCACGTGTATCTGCTCTGATACCAATTATTATGAAACTTGGGAGAACCACATCCCAAAATCTAGCTCAAAAGTTTGGAGAGCCCAAAGTTCATATAAATTTCACATTAAAATCACATATTTTCATTGTGGAATTTACCAAATTTCATACCTTAGCCAACTAGGTTGGTAACACATCCATATATATAGTTTTTTAAGGAATATATATGCAAGAACAATAAAGGAGCTAAAATACTAATTAACCTTTCATTTTTTACACTAATTAAAAAGATAGATATCTAATTATTAAACTAATAATACATTGAATATAGTAATTGTCACGACGCAACTTAGGAGCCGCGACGGTCCTAGGGTATGGGTGTTGCCTAAGCTACCAGTATCATGAAGAATCCAAATGACTGTACTATATGGCATGCAATTCATATAAACAGTTTAAATAGCTTAATAATACTGCAGAAAATTCGACAGCATCTCCTCTATAATATGGTTATGCCCAGCTGTAAAACATGAAATAAACACTTCTAATATTCATCAAAAAACATCTTAAGAACATATTTGAATAAAAAGAATCACAAAATCAATCACTTATCAAAAGTTCTTCAAAATCTTCAAAAGATTGATTTGTCACTTTTTCTAGTTTTTCCTTTGAATCTATAGATATAATTGTGTTTAGGATGATGGAATTAACATGTTTCCATCAAAAAATGAAAGAAAACAATAAGATTTGGCTTTAATCAAGGTTGGCTGAAACTTGTAATGGAGGAAAGAGAAAGTTGGCTAAAATTTTGGCTAAGGAAGAAGAAGAATGGTGAAGAGGTGGGAAAAATCAAGCTTAAAAATCAATGAAATTATCTTATACATCAAGTTTATGGTACATATGGTGTAACCTAGCTATCAAACCATCAATTTCTTCATCTTTTCATACAATGGTTAGATTTAAGTAAGCCTAAAATGTTACTATAGGCTTGCATACACTATATAACTCCATATTTCAAAGGAAAAGTCCAAACTACCCTTAGTTCAAATGGAAATCCCAAATCAAGCAGCTTAGCCCGGGGTTATTTTCTACTGGGTTTAATTCACCAACAATTATTCATTTAAACATAATATCATCATTTTTCATATCCTAATATTTTTTTCTACCTTCAAATATGCTATTTATTCCATAAAAACTCGAAGGGGTGCGAAATGACCATTTTGCCCCCAGTTCACCAAAAACTCAAAATTATCTGATTTTATCCTAACAGCCTTTAAACCACTTTAACTCATATAATATATCTTAAAACATGCACATATGTTCAATTTCATGTATAAGCATGCAATATCACACAACAATCAGTTCAAGAAAAATTTCCCTTATTTGGCCCCTTAATACTTCAGGTTAGATTTAGGCTGAAGTGTTACAGTAATACTTAATTGATGGTATTTTTTAATATGTTTTTTATTAAGCAAAATTTTATCAAAGTCTGTTTTATTTAATATCTCATCTCCTATCTTTATGCATCTATTTATATGTCATATTACATTTTTTTAAAATAGTTTTGCAATAAAATTTTTTTATAAGTGAAGTGCCGCATAAAAAGATACATGAGAATAGGATATGAGACATTAAATAAAACATAGTATTCAGACTAAAATTCTAAATGACGAACTATTTAATAAAGATGATAAATTTTTATTTTTCTGTAAACTCCTTCTACTGAATTTAGAATTTAAACTTAAAATTTTTTTTATGAAATCTTAAATATATTATTACTGGTAGAACAATTTTATGGAGAGAGACATGATTCTGAAATTCTCTCATTGATTATAAATGTGAATCTTTCAATCTATAATCAAATTGAGATTTATGTATACTTTTGCATTTCAATTTTCCTTATAGAAGAAAGGCATTCATTTATCACTATAAACGCATTAAAAAAAATCACCATTTTAAGTAAGAAAAATTACAATACGTAATTTGATTTACATAGTGGAGTCATATATATATTTGAGAAATAGATTTCTCATGTGGGAAGAGGATATATATAATTTGTACCCTTAATAATTAGGTGCAGGGAGCAAAAAAATGCAACTAGGCATACTGTTTAGTGTTTAATGAGGAAAGGACACTTTCCTTCTAATAATCCAAATATCAACTACTACTTGCACTGCAACCAATTTTGAGCCACATAACAAAGACTTTTCAAGTTTAATAGTTGATTTAACTATCAAAAAATCCAGAATTATTAATAAAAGAAATGTTCAATTACTTTACTCACATGATTCAATTATATTTCTTTTGATTTGGATTTTCTATCCTTCTATGTTTTTTATTTTCGATTTTATATTATTTTTATATGATATTATCTATTAAATATATTGATTGTTAAAATATTAAAAAAAAAATAAGTGATATTACGTATGCAAAAATATAAAATAGAGAAAGAAAAAAATGATTCGGATTGATATATTTCACTGTACAAAACAGATTCACATCAACTAAAAGGGTAATTTCCTAATTCCCTATGTATGTATATACAGCATTATTAATAATTTAGTTCACAAGCACTTTCCCAATTTATATATATTATATTTGGAACAATTATAAAGTATAGTAATGCCTAAACAATACAAAAATAAAAATAAAAACAAACAAATCTCAGAGATCTAAAAACACAAGTTGTGGTTGAGATCCAATTTCTCTCCACACTTCCAGTTTCATTACAAAGGAAAAATACAAAACCAGTGACACATCAAATACTCTCATTGTCTCCCCATCTCCTCCAGCTCTCCTCCTCACCATTCTCCGATTAACCGGAAGAAAAAAAGAAAAGAAAAGGAAAAGGAAATAATATACACATCAAAAGAAAAAGAATCTAGCCTACTAGCTATCTTATATTATATATTCTACTCCCACCCATAATATTACATGCAATATATAGTGTAATTGCACCATATATATATATATAGTAAATATTTACTATATATAGAGAGAGTGTGCAATTCTTGAATTTTCTTTTAGTATTATTTTTTGGTTGGATTGATGCTAGCTGTTTCACCTTTGAGAAACACCACCACAAGAGAAGATGAAAGGCAAGAACAGATGGAGAGTACTTTTAGTAGTGGAGGAAATGAAGAGTTTCCGGATTTGCTCGAAAGCATCGATTTCGACGATCTTTTTGTGGGGATCAATGATGGGGATGTGTTACCTGATTTGGAGATGGATCCTGAAATTCTTGCTGAATTCTCCGTTAGTACTGGTAGCCGAAAGGATTCAGAAATATTGAACATATCGGTTGTTTCGAATGAGAAAGTGGAAGATAAAAATAATAATAGTAATTACAATAACAATCCAAGAAGAAAAGAAGAGGAAGATAAAGTCTCGAATTCGAATTCTGGGTCAGGGTTAGATTCAAGTTCGAGTATAAAAGGAGAAGAGATTGCGAGCAAGAGAGATGAAAAAGGTGATAAAGGAAGAAAATCATCATCAGCAACCCAATCCAATAATAATAATCAAGGCAAAAGAAAAATGAAGGTATATATATATTTATGTTATTAATTTTTTATCATATAAAATTAATTTTTCAAACTTTCTCTAAATTTTGAATCTTTACTAATGTTCACGAGGACCATGGGAATTTTTGAATTATCCATATATAAAAAGACATACCCAGCGAAGAGGATTGAATGAGTAATTGTTTTCAAGGAGTTGTTTTTTAGTATATCTTGAATTGTGTGTATAGGTGGATTGGACGCCAGAGCTGCACAGGAGATTTGTGCATGCAGTGGAGCAATTAGGGGTGGATAAGGCAGTGCCTTCAAGGATTTTAGAGCTTATGGGTATTGATTGTCTCACTCGCCATAATATCGCCAGCCATCTCCAAGTACATATTTTTACTTCTTTAACTCTCTCTTTTCTTACTATTATGTGCTTTAAAACTTCTGTTAATTGCTACTTTCCTTTTCTAATAATAAATTTCTTAACTAAGCCAGCAACTTCTTGTTCTTTGATCTCTTCCATTTTCCATTTTCCTTTAATCTCCAAGAATTGATCAATTGGTTTCTTGTTGTTATTTGTTTAAATGTGCATTTCATCTCCAAGAACAAGGAATAAAAGATAACATTCAATTCTTTTATTAATTTAATTTTAACTGAAATTTAATTAATTTGGTAATTTCAATTTTAAAACAGACTCTAATACCGCTTATTACACAAAATAACATTATTTGAAGTCTTTCAAATGTCTTAATATAAATTTACTTTTTGATTTTTTTTTCTTTGTTTTATATTTATATATGTATATATATAATCCCAAAGAAAATAATTCTTGAGAATTCAATTTTCTAAATGTTTCTATTTTCAATCAATTTGTGAATCTCAGTTAAGTTCTTTTTTGTTTTGAACTGAATCTTAATTGAAGTCTTGATGTATAGTTCAAATCACAACTTAATTATTAAAGAGAAATTGATTGTATATGTTTATATATATAGTTGTTTGATGGATATTAATATTATTAATAGTATATTGTTGAATATATGTGCAGAAATATCGATCTCACCGGAAACATTTGCTAGCGCGAGAAGCTGAGGCAGCTACATGGAGTCATAGAAGGCAATTGTATGGAGCTACCGGAGTTGGTGGTGGCGGTGGCAAAAGAGACATGACTACCCCTTGGCATGCACCAACTATGGGATTCCCTCCCATTACACCCATGCACCACCACCATTTTAGACCCTTGCATGTGTGGGGTCATCCACCAATGGACCAACCCGTAATGCACATGTGGCCTAAACATCTAACCCATCCACCATCGCCCCAGCCGCATGCATGGCCTCCACCCCTACCAGAACCTTCATATTGGCACCATCATCAGCAAAGGGTAAACCCTTAGCTAGTGGTTTCTCATTATTATTTCTAAAAGCATACTTAAGGCATATTAATTTTCTAAAACTGATTAAAAATATAACTATTGCAATTAGTTCTCTAAACTGCTATATAATTGGTTGTTTTGGTATAGGTTCTAAATGGACTAATTCCAGCACCGCCAGGGACACCTTGCTTTTCACAACCACTGACACCAACGGTAAATGATAATAATTTTCCTTACTGTTTTGTCCTCATTAAAGTTGTTTGTTTCTTGAGTTTTGGAAGCTTATAAAAAACTAGTATTATATGTATATCTTTTAATAATTTTATTTATAGTATTTGATAATTACAAGTGTAAATAAAATAATAAAATATTTGCAGAGATATAGCACAGGTCCTGTGCCGGGTATCCCACCACATGCCATGTACAAAGTTGAGGCTACAGCAGGCATTGGAGTTCCGACTAGACAATCACCACCAGCTCCTCATCCTCCCCTCATCGACTTTTATCCGGTCAGTCTCTCTTCTTTAATTCCTTTATTATTATTATTATTATTATTATTAATCGATCATTACTCTTCTCTTTTCCTTTTCGTTGCTAATTACATATTATAATTAAAGCTTCAATGAAAAAATAATAATTATTTTAATATATATTTATGATTTATTATGATATGTGAATTAGATTCAACATCCAATACTCATGATTAATCTCACCTTGTAAATTGCATTTACATCCTATACCCTATTAACATAAATATGCTTTGAGTTTTAATTTTGATGTATATATAAAGAATTAGTTTAGATCATCTGTTCGTCAGATGTGTCTCTTTTTCTGTCTCGTATTTTTCTTTATGCGTTACATTATTTATAATAAAAATATTAATTATCAAAATATTACACTTTAAAAAAAATATGACATATAAAGAAAAATATGGGACAAATAATAAGACACAGAAAATTTGGACTAATAAATAATGCTAATAATATGAAATGTTTGATAGGCACAAATGTTCCCTTAAAATAGCTTATATGCTTTTATTTTATGTACAAAAAATTTTTATTAACTAACTGAATCATTCTAATATATAGGTATCTTTATATCAAATGTAAATGTTCTCTTTCTCCTAAAAATTTTTAGGATAAATTTGTTAGGAGATCGAATTATGGCATTTAGCTGAGTTTATAGAGGTTATCTGCCATTTCCATTTCGAAGCTCACTTCTAATGCATAATTCCACGAGTAGATGGATAAATTTAAATTCGAAACTGTATCTAATTAATACCATAAAAATGAAGATGTAAACCAAATTATATACCTTAGTAATGGTGAATATCATTTTCTTCCTGATCATATACTAAAACCATATTTTATGTATATAATTTTGCATAATAAAAAATGTAACGTTGTTGCATATATAACATATAGTATTAATTTCTTGAGTTATAAATTTGTATGTACATATATGAAATTATATATGTAAATATGCTTTTGTTGTTAATTTCTATAATTAATTTAATGAGTGCATTTTTTTTAAACAGTCAAAGGAGAGTATAGATGCAGTTATTGGAGATGTTTTATCAAAGCCATGGCTGCCACTTCCTCTAGGATTAAAGCCACCATCTCTTGATGGTGTTTTAGGGGAGCTGCAAAGGCAAGGTGTGCCCAAAATACCACCAACTTGTGCTTGATGATCAATTGCTAGAACATCCTTCCTAAGGCAGTTTGTTCTTCATTATCAAAACCCTAAATTTGACGACATTTCCTCTGCATTTCTGTACACATCTAATCTCTGAGTTCTTTTTCTTCTTAATTATAACTTCCCCCTCTTCTTTTTTGTAGCTTATTAATTTTCTCTCCAAAACTGAGTTAATTTTTCTTGTTCTTTTTCTTGACAAGGACAGTTTGTTCATGAGTTTAATCATATATGTGTGTGTGTGTGTATATATAATAATAATAAAAGTATAATATATAATGGTTCCACATATATTACTATTCTATATATATTAAATAGTTAAGGTTTTATTACCTTCCTCCTCAAGGATCTATATATATTAATATTGGAATTTGGATTTATTTTTTATATTCAAAGCAAATTAGAGTTTCATCATTACAAAAATAAAGAGAGATATATAGACTTATAAGAGTTCAGATAAATTGTAATTGATGCTTAATTATAACATCTTTAAATCTTACACACAAATAAATATATATATATATTTGCACCATTAATTTAGCATTATTGCAATATATCTCAATTTAAGTATGATTATGAAAGAAATTTTTAAGTGGACTTAATCTATTACATTCGATTATGGTGGAGTCGAAATTTTTTACCAATTAATTTATAGGAATATGAATTATGTTATATATAACTCAATTGTTATATGGGAATTTTGATACCCTTATTTGTTTCTTTTGAAATTGGAAAGGGAATGGAAATATATATTTAAGTTTGAAAATTTCTTTTTAAAGTTTATTTTTTAAATAAATATAATTATATTAAGAATTAGATATTTTAAAATAAATTAAAATTGTTTAAATATATAAATATAAAAAGAATTGAAATTTTTGGCCTATGAGTAATGTAGAAGAAAATACTTGCCTTATAATTTTGCAGCCAGCAGGTTTTGGAATTCATTAAATAAAAGTTACAAGGGAAAAGAAAAATGAGTTTCCTTATAATTTCTTTTTAATTTTAATGAGGTCGATAATTGAATAAATACTCATACTAATCTCTATAACATAGAGTTGGCTTTAAAACTATATGATAAATCTTAAATTCAACTTAAGAATTTAAATTTTTAATTAGTAAGATTTCAACATTATATTAAAATTTAAAATTATTTTTCAATGTGAGATTTTTGACTCTAACATACATATATAACGTAGAATGTGAAAATTTTAAATATGAATATCTCATTCCCTTTTAAATATTCAATATGTAAAAGAATTAACAATTTCTTTTCATCATGAAATAACAAATGGAAAGAGGTGTAGAGATGAAGTTCAAAAAATAATTCCTGATACACTTATTTTTAATTTTATAAATATTAAGAAAAGTGATTAATTTAATAAAATATTAATTTTTTTTAAATATTTTTCATAAATACTCTTCACTTATATTAATAAATGATTATTTTAAAAATAATTATTATTTAATTTTTTAATATTAAATATCAAAATCAATAAAATTTTATTGTTCTAATAAAAAGAATTAATATTTTATATTGACTAATATATCAGTAATTTAATAATTTCATTATTTGATATGAAATATAAAAAAATATATTTATATTTTGATTAATAGTTCAATAAAATTAATTAATGATTTATCGATAAAAATATAATGCATTAATAATAAAATATATTAAATAAAAATTTATTAATAAATTAATTATCTTGTGAAAAAAAATTTGATTTATAATTTAAGACGGAATTTTTTTTTTTTCCGAAGGGAGACTATGTAATAAAATAATTATTAGATTGATTTATTGATAATAATAATAATTTCATTAATCAGCACTTAAATTAATCAGCAAAAGAAGACACGAATGCATTAAAAACAGGTGGTCCCATTCGTAGTCGGCGACTAATCAACAGTATATGGACCACATGAAACGCTGACACGTGTACAATAAATCTTTGATTTCGTGCATAAGACCCCACGGTTTTAAGATATACTCATCAAATAATTTAGCATGAATCACGAGATAGAACAAGAACCTGGCAGCCACAAGATTGGCTGGTAATGGGTCGCACTGAAAGCCATTCAAAAGAAAGATTCGATTGTGACGTGGCACAACCAAGCAAAAACTCGAGAACGTGACTCACTCATTTTTTAAATTGATATTTGATAGTACTATTATTATTATTATTGTTATGGTATTTCGTATTTATACTAAAAAAAAATAGATTCAATCCATTTATACTTATACGTATCTATGAGATTGTTTTCCATGACCGGATATCATTTGTATATGGAAATGTCGACGTCATGGACTCATTTTTATTTGGGTGAAATACTTATTTAGAGCTCATTTTTAGCAAAATTAATATTTAAATTTTTATTTTTTTAAAAAATAATTATTAGGTCCCTAACATTTAATTATATTATACAAACTTATCATTTTATTAAATTTTTTTCAGATTTTTCTTCAAAAAAAAAATAAAAAATAAAATAATTTTTTTTTTTTTTCCAAAAAATCCTCTACTCCAATCTCTATATTTTTTTCCTCCATTCTCTTTCCCATTCTCTTTGGGCTGTTTATTATCCTTCACTTTTTTCTATTTTTTTTTTTAATTCTTCATGATATTTTCTTTCTCTTTCTACTGTCAGTACTATTTTCTTTATTTTTTAGTTACTTGATTTTGAAAATTTAAATTTTTGAGATTTTTTTTAATGAAAAAATATTTGCATGTGAATTTTATGATTGGTAAAATTGTGTGGATAATGATGATTTGATGGTGATGAAAAGTAAATAAATTTGAAGAAGGGTTAATGAAATAGTGTAAAAAAGAAAATTTGATAGAAAATAAAGGCTATTTTTTTTTTTATGATATTTTATGAAAAATTTGACAGGATGATTAGTTTGTATAACGAAATCAAATATTAGATATATAATAGTTACTTTCTGAAAATAGAATCTAAGTATTAATTTTGCTAAAACTCATGATATGTTACCATTTTTATTTTTATTTATTTTTAAGTTTTGTTTTCCCTTATGACAAGTGTTATTAAAAATTTCTAAGAAGTATTTTAAAATATGAGTGAAAAATAAAAATAAAATAAAAAAATTTAAAAATAAATTATAAGTGAAAAGTTAAAATTTTTACTATCATATTAATTATAACGAAATATAATTTTATTAAAATTTTTATTATTTTCTTATACATCTTATTTTTATATTAATTTATTTATATTTATCTAAAATTATTATTTTATAATTATATTTTATTAACTACAAAACAATATATCCATATTTGTTTCTCTCTTTTCATGGTAAAAAAAAATTATATTTTAATTTTTTTAGTTGATTTAGCTTAAATTACAATGTTAATTTTTAATTTCGTAACCATAGAAATAATTTTATTAGTACTAATTTACCAAATATACTTATTATATATGAGATTTTTTTAACAAATTATAAGAAATTAATTAATTATATAATTTTTTAACAAATATTTTAAAAATATTAATTAAAAAATAAAAATTAAATAAATTAATGAAATAAATGAAAATTAAAAATTCTTATCTTTTACTTGAATAATATTGATTGTAATAAAATATAATTTTATTAAATTCTCTAATTTTTTTTATATAATTTATTTTTATATTAATTTACTTATATTTATTTGAAATTATTATTTTATAATTATATTTTATCTGAAATAATTATTTTAAGAGTATTTATTAAAAAAATCGTTAATGATATACCATCTATCCAAATTTGTTTCTCTCTATTCAAAGTAAAAAAATATATTATATTTTAATTTTTTTAGTTGATTTAGCTTAAATTATAATTATAATTTTTAATTTCATAAACATAGAAATAATTTTATTAGTACTAATTTACCAAATATATTTATTACATATGATATTTTTTGTAATAGGATTATTTAAAAGGTTAATTTCAAAAAAAAATTGAGATTTATTTATTTTACATTTATATTTTAAGGTTAGTTAGGTTCACGGAAATGAAATAGACAAATAATAAAATAGTTATTTTAATATGAAATAAATATTTTTTTTTTGTTTTTATAAAATTCATATTTTATAGGTTTAAATAATTGTCTACCATATATAATTTATTAATTTTTATTTAAATTTTCAATCAAAATTTATAATTATAAATTTATGAATTAACTAGAGATTGATCAAGCGATCCAGTTTAAAAAAATAATTATGGGCTTTCCAGCTATGGGCCTAAAAGTCTAATAGTCCAAAAGAGAGTAAAATATTGTTCTTTTTCATGGCCCCATTCTCGCTTTATCTTTGGAGCAGAGCTCCAATATACAGTCAAACTCTTCCATTTATGAGAGCTTAATATAAAATCTCTTGAATTAAGAATAAAATCAAGACATGCCTTTAATATTGTCTACTTTAGTTTTCAATCAGCTTCTTTTGCTCTGTGATGTCTCTTCTTCTGCTACTACTAGCTTTCGGCTGCGCTTGATTTAACTGTTTATAGCAGCTGTTATCTGTTAGCTATTATTTAATAGTTGATAATTAGCAAGTGTTTGATAAAATTATTATTATCTATTAATTATTATTATATTCAATAACTATTAATAATAAATATTAATATTTACTTTTTTATTTAAATATTTTTTTTAAATGGTAATTTATTACTTTTTATTTCAAAAAGCAATAATTTTTTTAAAAAAAATTTAAATTACAACTTTTACAAACATATACTTTTTAATTACCTAATAGTTAATAGTTATTAGTAACTAAATGCTATAATGCAGCTGTTAATAATTAAAAAAGATAATAGCTGTATTAAAATTTTTTGCCAAACACCCACTTATTCTAACAAAAACCATGTGCTTCTTCAGTATTTGAAAATCTTAGCAATCTTGGCTCTTGAATTATATATAAATTCTTATCTTGTCATTAAGATAATTAAGGGGATTCCAAAATTTGTTTTGATTATAGTTTGCAAAATTTAAATGGGTTACATAATATGATTCAAAATTTAAATCTTAGATTCATCATCAAGATTATAAAATCTCGAGTTCAAGTCCCATCAGAATTAAATTTATAAAAAAAAAAAAAATTTAAAATATTGAAATTTTTGTGGAAGTTTTAAGCGTAAATCAATGGGTTTATATCATTCTTTCTGGTTTTATAGAAATTTTTTAAAATATGAATATGCTTAAGGGGTTAGATTTTTCAGTGTTGGCATAAACTGAAGTAATTTTGCTGATACTAACAGTCAAAACAAGCAAAAGCAGTAAGTTAGGACCTTTAGAGAAGGGGGAAAAGAGAAGAAGATGTATATGCAAATGTTTACAAAGCCTAGAAAAGAAAGTATTACTAAACCCAAAGTAATAATTAAGATAGGCCCTCAGGCCCCAACCCCTTCTTTTGTTCCCAACCACTTCTTTTGTTTTCACTCTTATAATTAGTTCCTTTTCCCTAACTAACTCAACCTCTAAGGAGTGATTTAGGGTATCATCAAATTCAATTTCACACTGCCCTACCAATGCCTTCAAAGCAAAAGAAACCATACTATGTATTCTTTTGTTAGATAATAAAGAGAAATGAAATTTGGAGAGTCTAAAATGAGTTTCAAAATTTAATTTTTGAGATCAATACTCAAAAATAGTAATTAAATGCATAAATTGAATGTGGAATATATTTATAAACTTATTTCATAAAGAGATTAATACACATATTAACATGGAAATATTTTTAATTAAATCGAAAATATTTTAACCAAATAGAAAAATAATGAGAAAAACTCACTTTTGACAGAGACTACAGATGTTTTTTTTTCCCCTTGGAAAAGAGTAGGTGCCTTCTTTGTTAGACAATCTCAGGGGAAAAGATTAGGTGCCTCCTTTGTTGGACAGTCTCATTGAAGTCACATGCAAGCCTGCCCCAAGTCCCTTTACTTCCTACCCCACGATTTCCCATTTCCTCAATCCCCGCATGATTCTCCGGCTCATAAAAACACTTGCATTATAAATATGTAAGGTCTAGGGCAAATGAAATTTCAAGCAATATCCAACAGAAATAAAATTTCCATTGTCAATTTTTAGCAATTTCTCTTCAATGGCTTCTTTGGGTAATAATGTTTTTTGCTACTTCTTTCTAGTAATGCTCCTCACTTCTAGCTTAATTCAAGCTAGAGAGAGCAAGTTCTTTAGCAAATTTACTCAATATAGCACCACCAAACACAATGTTAAAGAGTCTAAACTTTCACTTTCACTTTCGTTTTCACCTTCACCAATTGAAGCACCAGCCCCAGCTCCAATTTTAGAACTAGCACCAGCACCAGCACCAAGTGAGATTCAGGGTGAAATTGGTTATGGCCTTTATGGTCAAAGGTCTAATCTTTTTAGTAGGACTCCTGCAAGGGAGACTACTACTGGTCTCGGCGAAAATGAACTCTTTGATGAAGAATTTGATGGTGAAAGCTATGGGAAAGAGTATCAAAATAGCAACTACAACAACAACAATTACAATGAGTACAAGCTTGCTAGTGAAAGCCATGAGAGAGCCAATAAAAACAATTACAATGGCTACACAAGCAATTATAATACGAATAATGGTTATAAGCTTGCTAGTGGTAATTATGAGACTAGCAACCAAGAAAACAAGAACAGCTACTATACTAGCAATTATAATAACAAAGGGCAAGAGACTGATCAAAGACAAGGAATGAGTGATACAAGATTTATGGAGGGTGGTAAGTACTATTATAATGTTAAGAATGAGAATTATTATAATTCTGCTAATGGGTATGAGACAAGGAAGGTAAGTACTCAAACCCAAGGTTATTTTGGAAATTATGAGAATCAAAATCAAGGTTATTATGGAAATTCTGAAAATCAAAATCCAGGCTATTATGGAAATTCTGAGAATCAAAATGAGTTCAAAAACAGTGAGTATGAGAACCAGCAGGAACTATATGATGAGGAGAGCCAAGAGGAGTCTCTGCCTTAAAATAATCTTTTTTTATTGGTTTTGATAATTAAAATGTTTGTTTTTGTTGTGTATTAGAAAGAAAAGCAAAGATTGACAACAGAGGAGCCTTGGATATACTTAAAAATAAGGCTAAATTAATCAAAAGAAATTCTCATTTCATGAGTGATTTTCTTTTTTCTTTGTGAAGTTTGTATTTAATGTTTATGTTTTGAATTAATGAGTTAGTCTTTTTTACAACGAGTGTATACATCTCCAAAGAAAAAAGAATACTGGGTATAGTTAACAATAAATAATTGGATACATAATGAAAGAAATCCTAAACCCCATGAACAAGTATATGCCCATCATTCTGTGACAGAAAATTTTTTCGGTTTTCAAGCAGTAAAATCAAAAGTTAACAAGGAGGCATTTGATTCGGGATCAATCTCTAAGCTTTCTGAATTGAAAACTATGCATCCGAATTTTGATACATTGGCGGTAGCTAATGAGATTAATAAGGTTAGAATTAGTGATCGGGAAATTTATAATGATGATGTACAAACTGTTATTCATAGCTGTTACGGTGTTTGACGATTTCTCTGATTATTTTATATTTCATTAATTTAGATAAAAATATATATAAAAAAATTAATATAATAAAATAAAAATATATATACTAAAAAATATAAAAAATATACGTTAATTGAATGTATAAGATAAATATATAAAACCACCGATACAAAAGAATTTTCAATCATATATTTGCCACAAGGCTGTTGGTAGAATCTTATTATTTGTTTTTGGTGCCAATTATAGGATCCCAATATTTATTTTAATCTCTTTATTTAATTAGCTCGCACTACTTTATTTTCTTTTATAGCTTATTTTTTGAGTATGACCAATGCAATTAAATAAGGTTAATATATAAATTTATTCTAAATTTTATACTCTTTTGCAATTATACCTTATTTTTAATTTTTAATTTTACCTTTATTTGAAAACTTAATTATAATTGACCCTAAAAACTAAATTGGAGATAATATGCATAATGTTTTAATTTACATTTTTTATAATAAAAAAATTATTTTTAGGAACCATCATTAACTTAATAGAAAATAAACTTAATAAAAATAAATAAGGAAAATAAAAAAATCCTAATCAATTAATGCATTAATCCATTTATTTATTTATATTAATTGTATTTTTTGTTATATACAAATTGTTACTAATTTTAACTTCTTTGTCCTAATTAAAAAAAACCTACAAAATAAATGTCTCCATTTGTTTGGAAGTGATTATTTTTTATTAAGTTATTAATTTTTTTTTTTTTTATTAATGGATCACGTAAAAATATCTTTTTATTATATAAAGTGACAATTAAAAGAGAGAATTAAGCATATTCCCCCCTCCTCCTTCCTCTACAATTATAACTAAATTTTTTTAATTAAAGTAAAATCATCTAAAAGCTAAAAATATGATATAATTGTAAAAGAATGCAAAGAATAGGATAATTTGGGAGGCTAGGCCATTAAATAATTACGGATACCAAATCAATCCCTAAAAATTATTAACCTTTATATCAGGACACCTCTGCAGAAAATCTATAACATTAGGATTTTGATAAACGAAGTAATCTATAAAATAGATTTTGTTTAGGCATTAGGCAATAATCACACCGGATACAAATTTATCGGCGGTAAGCTGTATAAAAAGACCCACCAATACTAATTGCCTAACCAAATATACCAGGATCATTTCCACTGTCATCATCCAAAAGCCCTTACTTTTGGAAGCGTTTTCATACATTGTTCAACATCGTGACCAAAAATAATTGACCAAGGGAGAGAGGTAAAGTTCAAATTAAAAAGCACAGCCAAAAACAAAGACAATAAATTTATCCTCATTGATTGAATCACTACCATCTGGAACACAGCACTAACAAGCATATGCTCCAATATACATTTCAGTTCGGGTATGTTTTCCCTCTTTCTCAAGTGCATGCCTTGGTTTCACATTGATATTGTCGATTTTCCAACTGCTGGGTAAGGAATGATCAACTTGCCATGCATCCAATTTATAACCTAGCCCAAAATCCCAAACAAAACTTGATTTCCTCCTAAGCTTGAAGCTATCAGGCAACAAACTAACCAAACAAATTTCCTCAGTGATTTAGTGATCTTCCCTGTAATCTGGGTTCTCCTTTAAGATGACAAAGCCTTCAAGAATGGGTGATAGAGGAATATACCTGTGCATAAGAAGCTTAGCTGTTAGTCTGATCTCGACTGGAAGGGAAAATGCTAATAACTCCAAACGGAAAAAAAATTATCTCACTTCTCTGTAGCCAACTCAGCTCTATCACCAGCAGCCAAAAGCACTGGCGTTGAGTGGGTCTGGAAACCAGTAATAGTCTTGGGTCGACCTGCCTGGCCAACAACATCAACAGCTTGTCCCACCCGAACAGGTACAGATAAAGGTTTGAGACTCTCATCAACAGTCATCAACATCCTTGGCTGCGAAAAAATAAGTGTGGGTAAGGAGATAATTGATTCACGTAAAACAGAACAAAATGTGTTTAAACTGAAACAAACCTGCATTGCTAAAACAAGGAAATAGAGAACGTAATGATATTTTCCCAAGATGATAGCCTTCATGTCAAGACATGAATGAAGCAAAGTTATTAGACCAGCAAGAGCCGTCCTGAAGGGAAAGAAAAGAAAAGAAAAGATATAGATCTAGTTAGTGATTGTAAAAAAATGTGCACTCGCACACACAGGTAAATAAAAGTTAACCCTCAGCCTTTAGCATTCAAAACATAATAACTAGGAGATATGGAAGAGATACTTACGGAGATAGCAAGAATCGATCAGAATGATATGGATTGAGAGTCAATAAGCCTTTCCCCAAATGTACAAGACCCTGAGCAATTCTCACCTGAGAAAAGGCCCAATCGAACCAATCTCAACTAGTGTAACATGGAATAACTAGAATGCTACAAGAAGACAAGTTATGATAAACATTACACAGAACAGGAGGCTGGCATCTTTGTAGTAATAGCTTGAAAGATTGCGAAGCATGCCGGCAATTCGAGCATTATTGGTCCCTGCACCTATCAAACCTAAGGAAATAACTGCAGCCTGCAACATTTAAACAAATATTGCAGCCTTTAGACAGAAAAATCTAAGGGAATAAAAAAAAATGTTTATAGATCCAAAGCATCTTCATCCTACCATTGCAACCTCTGAATCTGCATCATGGCTGAGTCGGCTTAATGTGTCCATAACATTAACCTGGTACATAGTTCGGTAAGCAAGTAAATAAATGAATCATCATACAGCAAAGTCCCTCATTTTCTATAGTTACAAGAAACTTTATTAGGATGAAATCGGAATTATCAGATGAACTTCCCATTTCTACAATTTTTGGGAAGACATTCATAAAAATCACATTTTCATGTTCACCATGTAATTTGTGGACAATAGATTAAAAGGAAAATCAGCAATTGAACAATGAAATGACGAGTAATCAACAGAAATTTCTTGATTTCATAACCAAAAATTGTTTAAAAAAATCTAACTTTCAACAACTAAGATAGATAATACCTTTGGGTTTGAAATGCACAGGAGACCGAGAGCCAAAGGAACTACCCGACGAATATTCTGTTCCCCATACTGCAAAAGATGCTCCAATGAGCGAATTGCCATTTCAAGCCCTAATTCCTCAGCCATTGCTACTATAGCAATCCCAAGCACAGCTGGTCCCTGGTGAGTTTCACCCTTCTCAAGATGTTGAGCACAATGACCCAGAAGGTTTTGAACCTGTATGACAAAAAATGAAATGAGAAATGACTTTAGCAGAGAACATTTTGATAATTATTTATGTAAATTGAAAGGCCTTATAAAATACCTTGAGAACATTCCCAGTCCCCGCATAGGCACAAGAAAGCAGAGTCATATCACAGTATTTTCTTATTTTTTCATTAAATGTCTTTGAAACTTCTGCTGTGGCCTCCACGCTTTCCTGTTTAACAAAGAAAAGGAAACACGACCAGAATGAGAAGACAGTTGCCTTTCACATTTGTTGTACTGATCTGTGGATGTGTCGAATTAAAAACATGGAAACGAGTAAACATGATATGAATAAAAATCCCCAAACAATAGCAATTTACCTGTTTCCCGAGGTATAGAAGACCAAGACCAAGAGGCAAGAACCGGGTAAGGGGCTCCTGTAATTCTGACTCACTTCGGTCCATTAATGCAAATATAATAGCTTGTGCAACTTCTTCATTGCAGGATCCCACATATACTAAGCCCAATGAGATTGCAGTGAATGCAATAACATCAAGAGAGGATTTTGCATCATTGAGTATGGGAGACAATTTACTGCGTATCTGTCAAACGTGTAGATAAATGAGCTTTTGGTCAAACTAAAAGTAGTCTAATGAAAGAAAACAACACTCTTAGATGGTAACAAAGCTACAAACTGAAATAGGCATTTCTACTTTAAATTTTAGTCACCAGGATGCTAGTGAACGAAAGTAGGATCATCTGACTAGTTGTGCACATAATGCAAGAAACATTATTTTTGAAGAGAACCTACCATATCTAACAAAATAAAAAGTAAGATACTTTACCTGCTCATTTTGAGAACCAGCGTATGCAATTCCCAAACCCACTATTGCCCCAATTCGGATCGATGAATCTTCTTTATCTACATAATCGCCTAGAAGTGCCAGTGCCTGAGAAAAAAAGTATGTATAAGATAAAGATACAATAACAGGCTGCACATTATGTTATTCTGGCCAGCAAATGAAGAACACTCACAGGATCACAGTCATTTTTTATGCCACAATTGACAATCCCTACTCCTAGAAGTGCACCAGCAATAACATGGTTTTCATTGCTATGGAAATATTTATCAATTTGAGAAAGTCCAGAGTCAACATCCCACAGTAAGATCATGCCCTGTAATGAATGATACATGAGAAAATTGCAAATAAATTATAGATGAGGAACATGATGGTAAAGGAATGCATACCAGACTTGCTACAGCACTGGCCCTTCCATGTTCCTTATTCTTGAAAAGCCAATTTACTGAAGAGTCTGACGGAACTGTCATTAACTTATCCTGTAACAAATATAACAATACTTATTAAAATAACGCATGAAATCCAGGAATTTTGCATGAAAATTGACAATGTTTACCTGACCAAAGCCTGCATTGACAAATGCATTGACAAATGTAGCAGCCAAATTTTGTCTAGCTGAATCAACACTAGCACCAGCACTTGCCCGGCCATCAAGCAAATGTGCCTAAAAGAAATCAAGCAAGTCATGGAATTGGAATACATCTGTATATGTTATATGTAAATCTTTAAAGAAATTTAGAATAAAATTTATTTCCAACATTGTATAGGTCAAAATTCCAAACCTTGTAAATATCTTCAGGAGATTTTGGCTCCATGACCTCAATATCCCGAGCAAGAGTTAGATAACCTTCACTTAACTTGGTGTTGTTGATGATTTCCTGCAATGCTTCTCTGTCCTCATCATCTGCAGCCATTTCATCATCAAGCTCAAAAGTAATACCCTGCATAAGTGAAACAGCATTCAACAAAACACCATAGCATATAGCTATAGAACTAATGCCAAATGCATCATAGAAAAAATTCAAAACTTACATGTCGAGCAACGATATAACAGAATTGTTTCTTTTGGAGCAAGTCTTTACAAACAGTAAAAACCTGCTTCACATACTGAAAACACATATTTGAGTTGTTAGAACTAATAAACAATCATATGTTAAGGATAGTCTCAATATATTTGCCTCAGCCACCAAATCAATAAAAGCTGTGAAATTCAAATTAACATTGACAAGAAATACTGAATCTGCCTCATTAAATAGGTTATATATAAAAGGAACTAATAGCAAAAGCTTCCTAAATACATAATGATGATCACACCTGCATGTTATCGAGGAATAGTGCAATCTGAAGTGCATTTGAATATTCTTTAAATTTAAGATATATCATGTACGCAATATCAAGAACAAGCATATCATCTGGTCCAGGAAGGTATCTGCATTTCATCACAACACGAAATGTCATTATCAGAGAGAGAATACAAATACACACATATATATGTACATAAATCTGCTTGTATATGTAAAGGGACAAGGTCCAGGTATCAAGTGTCTCATGTCACAACAGGTTTTCTCAAGCATTACGGCTCAAACTATAAATAGGTTTGCCTGCCTACACATTTCTTAAAGATGAAATGGATGTATCTAAAAATTGGCTTTAACTAAGTGTAAAAACAAGCACAATTTCAAAATTTTTACACTATAATGCAGAAAGATGATTGCTTTGTGATCTATTATCTACCATATACATTAAATCATATAACTACAATTTTTGTTACCTTGACGCACTAGTGAGATATAAGCACGTCCTCTTGAAATTTGTACTGTCCACATGGTCAATCAAAAGATCAAGGTCTTCAACCTAGAGTTAGTCAAGTTATAAGAATTCAAGCTCAGAAAACCAAAGAAAATTATATACATTATAACACCGGACTAGATGATAAGATAAAAAGAAATAATATTGCATGGTACCTCCATTAAAAGGTCAACAGCTTCAGGCTCAGCATTGTGCTGCCAAAAAAATATTAGGTTCAGAAACCATGATTCCTCTAATATGATACTGTTACATTACATTTGGAGATTTACAAACCAAACTTATTTTTTCTTTTTTCTCCTTTCAAGTGTCCACCACTTCCATGTAGAGAAGAGAAGTCATTGCCAAAAAAATTATTGCGGCCTACCTTCATGTGAAAAGCAACAATTTGTGTTGCAAGTTCCATTAGATCTTCAATAGAGGTCTCTTCACTCTGCAACATCACATGCAATGAACATAATCAGAGTTTGAGGGTAAAAAAAAAAAGATCTCCATAACCATAAATGATTTCAGTATCATTTACAAAGGATAGATTTCTAACCTGTCGCTTTGCATATTCTTGAGCAATTTCTCCTGCCAAGTTCCTGATAACAAACAAAACAAATTGGTAAATGTCACAACTGACTCACATGGGCCTGATGCAGAGATAACAAGAAACTTCAACAAGATTATGTAAGACGCCAGAATAGCTGTGGCATAGCTCAGATGTGCATGAAAGAGTTTTGATACTCACCTGACATATTCATGGCCCCATGAACCAATATCATCTTCTGAACCCAACAATCGGTACTTTAAGCTCTCCTGAAAGTCTCACCAAATGAAAATATTAACAATCCATTGAGGGACTACAGAGATTTAGGTGCCCACATACAATAAATAACTAGAAAAAATCAGAAGTGTTTATCAACTATTGCATGCACAAGAAAAACATGAATAGGAGAAAACAATGACAATTGAAGATGCAACTAAAATACACCCCCTACTACATGTTTTCCAGCCCAACCACTCAAACAAAAATAATATAAACTTAAAATCTAAAAATAATAAGCCATACCCGTTCTCCTTCAGCAGACATGGTCAATGCCAAAACTGACACTATATCTGCCAAGTACTTCTGCAATTAAGAAAAGGTAACTTTGTTTAGATACAAAAAAAAATAACTGAATAAGATAAAGAGCAACATCCTCCCACACAACCCACACCTTTAAATCTGAG
The DNA here is from genome assembly GCA_948193065.1 of Aleurites moluccanus. Classification (NCBI taxonomy): domain Eukaryota; kingdom Viridiplantae; phylum Streptophyta; class Magnoliopsida; order Malpighiales; family Euphorbiaceae; genus Aleurites; species Aleurites moluccanus. Next base: position 40,880 of record CANXYC010565192.1, on the reverse strand, counting down.
TCTGCCATTGTTTCATAATATGCCTTTAGAGTTCCATAATGTGGTCGAAGAAACTTCAATGGCTTTGGAACAGAGGTCATAGAGCTAGTTGATGTTCGAATTTCCTGCCTGCAAGAAAGATATCTCAAGTTCTGCGCTCATTTGATATGCACCACAAGTTGATATTTTGAATATTTTCCCACTTGCTAGGAGTGATGCAAGATGAAGTCCATTGTAACAATTTTCCATACATGGGACATCACAATTGTTCTTTAGGGCTCCCATCACCAACACTGGTACATGTTGGTACGATTGAAGTCATTTTCTAGATGAACTTTTAAAGTTGAAGCAAATATTTTCTGACAGCATGAAGAACAAACTCAATCCAATTGAAAAGCATGCAAACTAACAATAGGCATATCAGTAAAATTCCATATATGTCATCTTTCAATTTGTTTAATTCCATAAATAATTATGACATTGGAAAGACAGGCCTTTTTGGCACTTTCTTCTTTAGTGTGAACACAGTGAATCTAATACAAAAGATATCATTATCATTACTAACGCAACCATATAACAGCACAATAGCAAATTGCGTGGTAATAAATTTTCAATAACAGAAACCAACAGTTCAATGCAAATTAAAGACTCAAATAAAAACAAGCTAACACTGAATAAATACAAACATCCAAAAGAATCAATCATTGCTGCAAAAAAAATATACAAAAATAAGAAACAGAAGATTCAGATCACATTATCCTTCACCATGCTGCAAATTTCAGAATATAACGGATGATTAGTAAAATTACATCTTTGAATTACCTCATACTCTCTAGAGCAACCTTCTGCAACGTGGTAATAAATTTTCAATAACAGAAACCAACAGTTCAATGCTGTTTAAAGACTCAAATAAAAACAAGCTAACACTGAATAAATACAAACATCCAAAAGAATCAATCATTGCTGCAAAAAAATATACAAAAATAAGAAACAGAAGATTCAGATCACATTATCCTTCACCATGCTGCAAAATTCAGAATATAACGGATGATTAGTAAAATTACATCTTTGAATTACCTCATACTCTCTAGAGCAACCTTCTGCAATCCAGGATCAGGATCCTGAACCCTTTCCACATACAACTCCAACTGCTGCTTCAATGCCAAGTCCTCATCTGACTGCACACAATTGACTCACATCAGAAAATTAAAATCAGACTACAAGCAAAAAATCGTTACTCAATCAAAAAGCTAATGTGGCTAGGATGTTAAAACAAAATTAGAAAATTGAATCCAAATAAAAAGGCCTATCAGTATTTAACACAACTACTGGGCTTCAGCCATCAATAAAACACAGTATTCAACTTTTTTCCATTGTTACCTAAATTTTCTTAGCAACCAAGCAGATAGTAGATAGATAAACCCTAAATCCAATACAAGGTACCAACATTATCGCCAAATTCCCTTCTATTTCAAAATTTTCCCATTCATTCACTCCACAATCTCACCAACATAAATAAATAAAATATTCCAAATAGATAAAAAAATAAAAAATAAACAACGCAACAGGCAATTCTCTCCTAGTTTCAACCCACTCGGTATCAGCAAAAAAAAAAAAGCTAAAAAAAAAGCATTCGAGTGAACTAATTCATAACTCACCAGATCATCATCCTTCTTCTCGTCCTTCTTTTTTGGGTCTTTCGACGGAACCTTCACTGGCGCCTCCTCTCGGGCGGTGCCGCTGCCACTGGCAGTGTTTGGGTCTGGAGCCATGCTAGATGATAATATAATTGGTCGCAGATGTGATGATTCTTCGATAGTGATATTAGCTAAAACCTTAGATACAGCCGAGAAGGTCGATACCTAAAGCCTAATCGGAGTAAGCTGCGATATATTTCGAAGCGGCTTGGGGGAGAAGATATTTTTTTTTAAGGCTATGTTTGTTTTGATGGAAATGGAGAGAAAAGAAAAGAAGAGAAGGGAAATGAATATTATTTCATTTGTCTGGTTAACTAAAAATAAAGAGAAGAAAAAGATGGGAGAAATTTATATTTTCTCATTTAAGTTTGAGGAGAATAAATTTTGTTTTGTATTTTGAAAAAAAATTGAAAAAAATTAAAAGTTAAAAGATATAAAAAAATAAAAATTATAAAAATATTTATTTTTTTATTTTTATTATTTCTTTTTTATAAAGTTAAAATAATAATTTTTTTTTACTTTTTTTTTATGCAAATAAGAGATATAAATAATATAAAAAAATTAAATTTTTTTTTAATTTTCTCTTTATTTCTCTTGTTTAATTTCTCTCTATTTCTCTTACATAATTAATGCAACAAACATACCCTAAGAGAAAGTTACAGTTTAGTCCTAAAGTCATTCCATCTTATTTTTATTAGCTTTTATCACTAAATACAAATGAAATGACTAAAAGGGCTATGGTATATGGATTTGATAAAAAATATATATATTTTATGTGTTGTCACCCACAAAAATATCATCTCTCTCTTATTTTCTTCATTATCACCTAACTTTCTTTATTTAACTTTCTTTATTTGCCTTCAATTATTTGAGTTTCTCTCTAAAGACTACTCAGTTTTTTCTCCATTCTTGTTCTACACTTTTGAGTTTCATCGAATCAGTCATCGTTAGTTGGATTGGTAGGTTCGACGAATTTATTTTTGGATTTGGCATTGGTGATTACTGGATTGCTCATGGTTGTTGAATATTTTTTCTGCCGTTGGTGGTTGTTGCTGTTGCTGAAGGTTCTCGTCGTTTATTAGGTTCAAGACCATAGAGTTATTGTACAACTGGTAATAATTATGGTTTTATAATGCTTGGTGCACTAATTGTGTAGAAAAACAAAGAAAAATTAAATAAGAAAAGTGAGGAGAAAAGAAAAGAAAATAATTTTAATTTCTCTTATATTGTTTAGACATTTTATTTGCACAAGAAATAAATAAAAAGAAAATTTATTTTTCTAATCTATGTGATAGTGATGAGGAGTAAAAAAATAATATTTTTATAATTTTTATTACTCATGCCTTTTAAATTCATCATTTCTCTCCAAAATAGAGAGAAATTATTTAACTCCTAAAGCTTAAAGGATGAAATTTGATTTCCTTTTATTTTCTTTTCTTTTCTCTCAATTATTAACTAACCAAACAAAGAAAATTATATTAATTTCCCTCCTTTTATTTTCTTTTATCTCTACTTCCATGCAACCAAATAAAGTCTAAATAAATATGTTTTGTTTTCTCAGATCTTTTTCATGGGTCTTTAAATATTCCATGAAAGGTGTTAAACCCTTAATAATTTTGTTGATACTTATAAAACCTCTGTGATTAAATTATCTCATTCTATAAATATTTCACATTGTATATCTTGTGTTCTCTTTAAGTGTTTATATCATAAAATCAAGAAAACAATATCAAAAAGCATGATCAAGCTATTTTACAAGTGGAATGCCTCTAACAATAATGGAACCACCATTACACTAAGGAAGTGCAAAAATGGTCAGATACATAGAGTATATTAAAGCCCGTTACAAATGATTAAACTCGTTACAAAATAAAATGTAATGTCATGGCGATATTGGAACGACCGTTACGCTCGTAAGAGTAAAAAATAGTTTGAGACACATAAATAATTTTCAAGCTCGTTATACAATAAAATATAACAAATGTTACATGTGTGTAACTCTCGTTATAGACTATTGATCTATCACATTAGACGAATCTATTTAAAAATTATAGCTATTTGAATTATATTTTAAAGCAGATTTTGTATTAAATACAATTAAAACGATCACATTTAATTTTCAAGACTTAAAAACTATAAATACAAGATCATTTGAAGTTGAAACAACTCTCAAGACTATTTTATTGATTTAAATTTTAATATTTTGTTTTTCTCTTCTTTTTGAACACTTGCACATTAAACTCATTTAATTTATGTTCAAAACTTGTAAAACTATTTGTATTTCATCTAATATTTTTCAAATAGCTTAGTTTAAGTGTTAGATAAACTTGTAATTCTCTAAATATTAATATTTATTTGAGATCGTGGGTGATATCCAATTGTAAAAGGACAAAATTTCAGACAAACTAATTGTATGAGTTTGGATTGTGAACCCGTTGATTAGTGAAACCTCAATATCGATTTGATATTGTGAGAAGTAATCACAAGAGTGATGATTGTGCTTCGAACCACTATAATTTAGCTAAGTAATCTCTAAACTCTTTTTCTTTTTTATTGAGTTAAATAATTGTATTAGCATTAATATTACATTTAAGTTATATATTGTATTAGAATTTTTTTTAAACTCTTATTTACCACTTTTTAGGAGTATTACCATATTGTGATCACAAAAAAAATGGTTGTCTTGTTGATAATAGTTGTTCTTTAATTTTGTAGATATCAACATTAAACGATGAGAGATGCTTTTGGCATTTGTCTAGTCTATTTGGGTCAATTGCATTAATCTTGGGTTTTATTTAAAGGATTTAACTATTGAATTACTTGCACCATCCAAAAAAAATAAGAAAAAAAACACAAACGTCCATTTTATTTTTTCTGCTCAATTTCATATTAATCCAATACGGATATAAATTTCAGCAACCAAATGTAAAAATCAAAACTGAAAAAAGTTCTAAACAATTATATTTACTTTAATTCTTTCAAAGATTCATCAAAGTGAAATCAATTAACCTTTTTTTTTTTTCCTTTTACAGATATTTGCAAAGGAAATAAAAAGAGGACAATTAATTTTATAATTTTATAAAGGATATTTTAGAAATTAAATTTTTTATTATATAACAAAATATTATTTTCAATATTGACTAACAAAAAAAAGTTAAGAAAATAAGACGGAATAACTTAATTCACTTAGAGAATGAAAATATAAAATTATGATCATTAGTTTCTCAAAATATAAATACTCGTTCGTTTTTTAGAGCATAACTCAAAAACAAGTAATTAGCTAAAAAATATTAAATTTTAATGTTCTTTCGAATTGATCAATAAAAAAAATTTATTTCATATGAATATCTAAAATTTTAATTTTTTTTTTTTTTATTGATAGGTCACTTAACAAAATCCTTACATGAAAATTTGACATGAAATATCACGTTATCACCTCCGATTAACTAAATATATTACGTAAAAGTTATGTCGTTGCCTCCAACTAACTAAACAATATCAGCTAAATTTTAATAATCACATTGAAAAAATATCAAAATTTAATATTTTTTAAGTTATTTATATTTTTTATCTTTTAATTATTTTAATTATTTTTTATTTCAATTTTTTTTTAATTTTTTATTGAAATATTCTTTTAATTCTTTTCACTAATATTATTTTAATTATTTTTACCAGAATATTCTTTTAATTACTTTACTTTAAGTGAAAATATTCTCTAAGTTAAATTTTATTTAATTTTCATAAATTTAAATAATAATATTTTTTTTAAATCAATCTATTTATACAAAATTACTGGTTACTTTTTTCATTCAAACTATTTTTTTAATTTTTAAGTGAAAATATTATTTTAATTTAAACTTATTAAATTAAAATATATTCTTACAAAAAATTAATTATTATTAGATGACCTTAAAAATTTATATAAATTTTGGCATAAAATATCATAATTCAATGAATAAAATTTAAGATATTATTCAAATTAATAAATAACTTATTTAAATTTATTATTACAAAATAATTTTTTTCATTTTCTTTTTGAAGTTTAAACTATAAAATATTTTCATTTAAAAAAATTAAAGAATACTTTGAATAAAAATATAACCAATAATTTTGGATTTATCTATTGACTTTTAGGAAAAATTTATTGTTTGAATTTATGAAAATTAAATAAAATTTAACTTATAAGAATTTTTTTTACTTAAAAAGAATTACAAAATATTTTGATAAAAAATAAAAAATAATTAAAATAATATTAGTGAAAAATAAAAAATATTAGTGAAAATAATTAAAAAAATATTTTGGTAAAGAAATTAAAAGAATATTTGAAATGAACAATAATTAAAAGATAAAAAATATAAATAATACCAAAAATTATTAAATTTTAATATTTTTTAATGTAGTCACCAAATTTTAATTGATGTGTCTTACTTAATCAGTTAAAGGCGATAATGAGACTTCTACTTAGTATACTTAATTAGCTGAAAGCGATAACAAAACAAGTGAGTGATTAATCGGTGAAATGAAATTGAAATTTTAGATATTTGTTTGGAAGAAATTTTATTTCATGAACAATTCGAAAAAGAAAACTAAAATTTAGTATTTTTTTTAACTAATTACTCATTGAGAAATTAAATAATAATTTATTTATTTTTAATAGTGATAAAGTTAAATTCAGATTCATATACTCAAATCCAGTAATAAACAGATTGGGAGAATCAGATCAGACTAAGTTTTTTTTTTTTTTTCTTTGTATCCATACACCAATTTTAAGAATGTTAAAGTCAAAATTTATAAAATATAGATATGTCTTTGATATGTAAATTGTTGTAAGTAGAACTCAAACTTTCAATCTTTGATATGTAAATTCTCTGGCTTTCAAAATTCAAATTTTCATGTCAAAATCTCTCTTATTTATTAGCTGCACATCCATAATCGTCACTCAAGCAACTGGTCCATACATAACAGACAATTACAATGAAATACCTAATTCTGAAACAGCAAAGATGATTTCATATATTCAGTTAAAGCTTATGGGAGAGTGAGTGTGTGTGTGTATATCCTAACAACTATAATAAAACATGAGTGAATCAAATTTTGTTTAAAATAATTTGAGCTCCAAATTGAGGTTGAAGAGTGAGAGAAATATTAGGAGCATGTTTATAAGTAGGTGAAAGCTCAAATGAGAAGTGCTGCAAGATTAGAGCAGATGCTAATTTAGCTTCAAGCATAGCAAAGTTCTGTCCAACGCACAATCTTGGTCCCCAACCAAAAGCAAAAAATGGCTTGGAATTTCCATCAGAAAATCTTTCAGGATTAAATTCTGTTGCATCCTGTCCCCATAGTTCAGAATCCCTATGAATAAGATACAATGGCATCTGCAAGCTAACTCCTGCTGGAAATGAGTATTCTGCTAATTCAGTCTTTTCAAATATAGATCGAAGAAGAGAAGTTGGTGGGTATAATCTCAGAACCTCAAGTAGGATTGCATTCACCTAAAAGAATATGATAAAGAAATTAAGAAAAATAGAAGCAAAATAAATTCTTTAAAAGGGGGTTGTCATTCTATGAAACACCGACTCTTTAATTTTTAATTTTTTTATGTATAACATATTGAATACTTGGAGCACGACCGATATTTTTAGAATCAGACCAGTTAAAGAACCGATAAAAATAAATGGTCAGAAAGTCTAATCGAATCGGTTAAACTGGAAAAAACAGTTATATATATATAATTTGACATTTATTATATATATAATGAAAATAAATATAAGTTGACATTTATTATTTTTGATAAAAAAAAAAAATCTGACCCGCTCTAACCAAAAAAGTGGTCCGATTTAGCAGGTTTAATAGATTTTTAGGGGACGGATTTTTGAAATTGACCAGACCAATCTTTAATTCGATTTTTAATTTTTCTGGTTTAACTGACCTGTCCAATCTAATTATGACAACTATGAGCACGACAAGACAAATGCCAACACGAGTGTTGTATGCTATTTTTTTTAAAATATAAAGTCATATCGGCTTCTTATGATTGTGTCTTATGTCTGTATCCATGTCTCATAACTACGAGGATTTGAAATTTGAACCTAATATCTTGCATTATGATACAGACATTCAACTTCTAATCTATTAGCCAAACTGTAAAAGCAAAGTACATAAACTTTAAAACAACGAACTTACAATCTTCATGCGGTTCAACTCATCAAAAGTTGGTTTATTTTTTCCAACAAGTTGCAGTACCTCTTCCCGAGACTTTTCTTGCCAATTCAAATGCATACTCAATACTATCATAGTCCAAGTTAGCAAGTTTGCAGTGGTCTCATGACCAGCAAAATAGAATAGCTTACATTCTTCTATCACATCTTCTCTTGACATTCCCAAATTTTTGTTTTCATGGACTTCATTCAAATTAGACTTAAGCAGCAGATTCAGTAAATCTTCTTGCCCTGCATTTCCTGATAGTATAGCCTTCTCTCTGTTTTCTACAAGGCCTAGGATTAAAGTTCGAAGTTCTTGGTGAATTTTCTTCATTCTTTTGGTTAATTTTGAAGGCAAGAACCTTTAGAAAAGAAGAAAATTCACTTGAGAAATATACTTAATATTCATAATATAAATGAATTTCTAACATGTTTGGTTCTTAATATGAATTAAAAATCTTTGATTTTGATATCAATGTTTAAGAGACAAAAAATAGGAAAATTGAGTTGTGAAGTAAAAACTATGAAAGAAAACCGAGTTGAAAAAATAAGCTTTCACTCGATTTAGAACTGTGAAGTTGTGAATTCAAATTTTGTTAGAAACTCGATAAAAGAAAAAACAAAAATGAAATAATATATGATGAGTCAAATCTGAAAATTAGTGGGCTGCATACCTTGACCATATAGCTTTGAAACTGAAAATTGACTGCACAAGGAGTTCCCCTTGTTTCCTTTGAAGAGAAAATATTGACCTCCCTTCTTCAAGATTACTACCAAAAGCCGCTCTTGATATAATATCCCCTGTTAAGTTCTGAAACTCAGGCAAAACATCCAATTCACAACAAGACTCTGTTGAGCCTATCAAATTGTCCCATTTCTCAATCATTTCTTCACAAGATACCATAAAAGATGGCAACATTCCCTACAGTAAAAATATCAATAGAAAAATCATTAATGTACTTAATCAAGAAACATTAGTAATAACCAAGGTTGTTGGTTCGAGTTATAAGAAACTTGTTTTCATTAATAAAATCTCAAGTTTGAGTTTTGTGAATGAAAAAAGTAAGTGTTGGTAGAGCTTTACTCCCTTGTGAGTTTCACTCGATTCAAATCCGATATAGAGAAATTTTAACCAAAAAAAAAAAAATATTAATATGTCGAAGGCAGGGTTGATTATCTTCCTGTGCTGTAACCATTTGTCTCCATCAATATTTGCAAGGCCTTTCGCGAAAAATTTAAAGGTTGGACTAACTTCTGGCTTTCGAAATTCATTTTTTCTTGTCAAAATTTCTCTTATTAACTTCGGATCCATAATAGTTACACGAGGAGTTATTCCATACCAAACTGCAAACGGCTTCTCTGTAACATACAAATAGATTAATAAAAATAGCAGTTTGAAACAATGAGTTCTGTTTCAGTAATACTTATTAATCTTCTTCAGAACTAAAAGATTATGATAATTTTAAAAAAAAAAATCTAGCAGTTTGAAAAAAAACTGACTATTATATGTTGTGGACAGTTGTTGAACCAAAGGATCAAGGCGTGGGACGATATCATGAGTTAGTTCCATTGGCTTAGATTTAGCATCTGAAGCTAATTTTTTCATCTCTTTAATATTCCCATAAATTAACCTGTATGGAAGAACATGGATGCCTTGTTTCTTCAGTTTCTTCTCTATCATTTTGGGTTTCCACCATACTGTATGCAATAGTTTTTGACTCAAAATTAAGATTGGAAAACACAAAAATAAACCCAGTAAAACTAAGAACGGCATAATCACAGATTCACAGAAGCCACAACTAGCCACTCCATTGTTTGAATTTTTGGTTTAATATTTAACCTTTTCTTGGTTTTCAATTGACAATCTTAGGCAGATTTAATGGGCTTATATATAGGCAAAGCATGTCCATGTTGAAGCTTTGGCTCAGTGTTAGACGGGCTAGTCATTTTCAATCCCCTTAATTTATATTTGTATACTGCTAATGAATTTCTCATAAATTATATCTAAAAAGAGATCTTTGATATTTGGACAAAAGTAATCAAAATTGAAGAGGCTCAACATGAAAAAATAAGAATTTATAAATCAATGAATAAAACACTAAATAATTTGAGGATTTTAAAATATATATATATATATATATATATATATATTTGATAAATTTAACTCCACCGAAGTTCAAATGGGAGTTTCCTACTCTAAAAGTCAATTATAAAATTATGTCTCTGTCGTAAGTTAAGCATAAACTGTCCAATATATTGATGTTACAGAAATGCTGTATAATTAATATTTTAAACACTAGGTTGATGTTTGGATCCACCCACCAAAAGTTTTTAGGGGTTGTTTGGATAAAAATTTTATTTTAAAAATAGAGTTTTAAAAACGTCATTTTAAAAAAGTTTATCATGTTTAGCTTAAATTTTTTTTTTTTAATTTTAAAACAGCGTTTTGAATTAATTAACCAAATACTCAAAAAAATCATTTAGCGTTTTTTAAATTTCAAATCGGTGTTTCATGCTTGATGGTTCTGATGACCTTTAAAGATTCCCTGTATGGATGAGTCTTCCTTTAACTTGGAGTGTGGACTGAATCTGATTGATTTGGCGGTATTGGACCTGAAAGAAAAAAAAACGTTTATAAAGGAGTACCAAGCTGTGGCTTGGAGTTAATACTCTGCTGTCTAAGTCAGTAAATCTGATAATAATTATGAAAATAAAGTTTTTTTGTTTAAATCGGACTTTCTTTTTTGTAAGGTTTGATGTCTTATTTATACTGTTGCAGAATACACAAGGGGAGCTAGTTGTAGTTCGTCTTTTTCTGTAAAGTAACTGAACAGCTTTTTACAGTAATACTGACTTTTTTCTTGTTCATGTATCTTCTTTTATAAGTATTTTTTCCATAATCATGATTTATTCTTTCGATGGGAGAAGCAACTTGATTCTGAGTGTTCCTGAATGGATGAGCGGATTGCAGGTTTACTTCCCACTTGCTGATAATTGATGGCTCCAACATATTTCAGAGATGATGATTTAATATGACATCAGTTGTTACTTTTTATGTCATCATTTACTTCGATAAGATAAGTTTTTTCGAGACTTTCACTTACTAGGGCATCCTTATCTGCCTAAGGTTTTTTCGCCTAATGCTTTCCTCGCCTAATGCCTCTTCGTTTAAAGCCTATTCTTTTCTCTATCAATGCTCATTTTAAGGATTTTTTTTTTATATAAATTTACTGGATTCTTATATCATAAAAAATATAAGATTAATTTTCGTTTGTAATTTATAACTTTGATCCAAATAAATTTGACCTGTGAGTACTCAACATTTTTTTAAGAAATTAAAAAAGTTAAATATTAAATATTTTCAAATAAATTTTATTATGAGGAATTAAATTTTTATATTTAAATAATTTAGATTTTATATTAAAATAATATCTATTTTTAATATAAATAATATTTTTTTGTTAATTAAAAATAAATAGTTTTAATCAGTTATTATAAAAAATAAAAAGCTTCATATATTACATTAATTACCATAAAACAAATAAATTTCAAAGGCTAGAAAAATCAATCTGAATTATATATCTCATCTCTTATTTCATATTTTTTTTATATTTAATATCATTTATGAAAAAATTTTGATTATCAAAATACTTTAAGAAAAAAATAATATAGTGTGTAAAAAGAAAAATAAGACAGAATATAAAACACACAATTAGATAAAAAATTTAAATTACAGATAAATAATAATCAACTAATTAATTAAGTAAAACTTATATGATATATTGCATATATGTTCAGTTCTACAGTTTAAATGGTAGATTTTAATCAAAATTAAAAATTATATTAGTCAATTTGAAGAATCTGTAAAGATGGATAAATGACAAAGGAAAAATATGGACAAGTTGTGTATATATCATAAGTTATGTTAAATATAAAACGATGAAACGTAACATGATAGGAAAAATCATACAATAATATATACGAAAATATAATATATACTTATCAATGGTCCACTTGTCAGCCAATGTTGCAAATTCAAATGGATAATTTAAGTTTATTTTTTATCTAATTGTGTCTTGACATATTTAATTGATATATAATTTGTATATAATATTTTTGGTAAAACAAATATTCATTCATCATTATTGAGCATCGGAGGAAATAAAATTAAAATTGAGTTTATTATTTAAGTTAACATGTGTTTATTAATAAACTATATTAAAGTGTATCCGCTCATTACTATTATACTATAAATAAAATGTTAATTTTTATAATTTAATTAGTTGAATTAGGGGGTGTTTGAATCAACGATTGATAATTATTGATTTGAAATAAAAATATTTTTTTTAATTGGCAAAAATTTTAACCAACAATCGCAATTTCTTCTTATTATCCGATTTTATCGATTTAAAAAAGAAAAATCAACATATAAATACTTTTAAAGATGTAAATACTTAATAATTTCTCATTTATTAAACGGTAATTTAATTTTATAATTAAACATTTAAACAATCCTTTAATAATTTTTGAATAAGTATTTTTATTTTTTTGTAAGATTAGGAGATTAGTAACTTATATTTTTTAATTACCAAAATTTTTCACCTAATATTCTTTTTCAAAAACAAAATGAGGACAGAGTTAGTTGGCCACTAGATGCATTATCTTTTTGATTATGATATTAGTGATTATGAAAAAATTAGGCAACTCTAAAGGGTTGTTCACCACCTCCTAAATTTTTTAAAAATTATTTTTTTACTCATATTTTATATATATATATATATATTTTTGAAATATGTATATATTATTCTCAAATTTTAAAAAACTTATTTTTTTTTACTATACTTTTTATATTTTTTTTAAAATATGTTTATATGTCCCCAAATTTTTAAAATTTTTTATTTTTTATCTATATTTTTATATTATAAAACTTTAAAAATTAAATATTTATGTATATTTTCTTATAAATTTAATATTTTAATATTATATTTGGCCCCTTCGACTCCAAGTCGTTATGTCTATTTTCGCCTCTGCTTACACAAGATTAATCCAGTTCTCTAAAAAATTGAAAACATAATTTTCTACTCAAATTGATTAATTTTTGAAAAAAAAAGAAATTGAAAATATGTTTTTTCATGTTTTGAATTTTAAATAGAATTCTACAAAATAATATGTTAAGAGATTTTTTTATGTAATTATTAACAATATTTTAGTGATGTTTTTTTTTTTTTTTTGGGAGTATTATGAAAATGAAGGATGGGGTTATTTTGGTTTCAAGTGAATAATATAATTTCAAAAGCAGATGTTAAAATTTGACTGGAAATGTCTGCAAAATTTCTTCAGTTTATAAGTTCGTTGAAAGACTTATTTTTCAGCAGATGAATCTTCTTCAAAACCCATTCAAGCAGGCATTGATTTCATTATTTTCTTGTATGATTATGATTTCATTGGGTTCCATTCTATTTTATTAATTCCACCACATAGCAGTCTTTTCTCTTTATTGAATTCAATGTGGTAGAATTCTTAATCATTTTAAACATAATGACTTGTATTTTGAAATAAAGATGTCTAGCAGATGTATTTGGAAGATGAAAGTGATCATAGTAGAATATATACAAGAAAGAAGAAAGAAGGGAAGCTCATATTGCTCTAGGAAGCACTGTAACTGAACCATTGCGAAGAAGAAGAACCATGGTCCGTTTGAGTAAAAAATTGAAATTGAAATTGAAATTTCCAATTTCACCTCCAATTCTCTATAATTAGTATTATATTTTAATAGTAATTTCAATATTTATTTTACACAAAAAATTAATAATGAAATTGAAATTAAATATTAATAACGATGGAAGTGACACCGATAATAATGGTAGATCATTATCATCGATGGTGGTGTTGGGGGTGATGGTAAATCATCAGTGGTAGATTATCAGGAGTAGTGGTAAGGGTGACGATGGACCATCAATAATGACAATAGTAGTGATGAGGTGATTGTAGACTGCTAACTGACGGTTTGACAATCCATAATTGTCATTGATAACAGTCCGACAAGTATTCGTCTATGGTGGAGGTGGTAGTCTGACGAACCATAGTTATCGACGGTGACTATCTGACGAGTCTTTATAGTTAATGATAATAATAGATCGTCGATAATAATAATGGCGGTGACAGTGTGGCCACCATTGCTTTGCCGATGATGGTGATAGGATGGGAGTTGGTGGTAACAATAAGAAAGGAGATTGTATCGGTGATTGTAAAATAGTAAATTTTATAAATTATAAATGAAATTATAAAATTATTATTTTTAGTTATATTTATAGTTACACATTGTGAACGAAGCGTAAGAGTTCTAAGAGGATCAGGCTTATAAACTCTTTATATTGTAACAGTTTTGATTGGGCAAGCTAACTTATGTAATTTCAATGTTACATAGTCATTTTTTTTTTCTCTGCTTGTGAGAATTTGATTTCCTTTTAATTGGCTGTTTTATTGGGTAAACTAATGATAGCCAATTTCGCAAACACCTTTTTTTTTCTAGGAATATTCATAAACACAAATACATGCAATTTAATGGGCTATTGGAAAAAATAATCTTGAGGTTTATCTTAAAATATATTTCGGCTCCTATTGCTTTATGATTAGCAATTTTCCAATGAAGGCTAGATCATGTTATCAAAACATTCATAAACATGCAATAGAACTTCTGGTTATTCAAGAACTATTATCAATGCCAACTAAAGACATGCGGGAAGAACGAGAGATTAATTGAGTAAATAAATCACATGATTCAAAAAACTACCCTGCATGCAACAACCGAGTCCAATCCCAGATGAGGGTATCTTCATTATAAAAGCCTGCGGATGCTAGCTTGAAACAAAATAAAGGCTTGGCAATTACATTGCATGAACATATTCTAATCTTGCTTGGAAACAATGCTCTTCGTTCAACTTGATACAAGAATTCTGTTAAAGTATCTCCCTAATTCAAAATATAGCAATGAACATCTGCTAAGATCTACGCTTCCCATCATCTTCCTCATCATCATCAGAGTCACCACTCTCACGGAAGCGTGGATTCTTCTCCTGTTACATTAATGCAGGCACTGAATTAGGCTACGGAATGTAAGTGAGACACATAAACCACATAGGAAATTTTTTCTTGTAAACATCATAATCAACTATGCAATTGCCAAATTGCATTCAGCTGAAAAGCAGGTAGTGAAGGAGAACTTTCACTTTTTCAGTCTCAAACATAAATCCCTGGCAAGGAAGGATTACCGTAGGCAACAAATCATCAGTAAAAATGGTTGTATTTATATCTTACCGGTCGGGAGTCAGGATCAGAGTTTCTTCTTGATTCATGATCTGTGATTCTCCTTGAAGGCTCACGTGCATGACGGTCATCATCTCGGTGCCTCTTCCGCTGATAATCTGCTTTCAAAAATGATTCAGAACAAATTAAGATCTTTATGGCCATGCCAAAACAGATCAATCATCGGCAGAACAATCCGAAAAGACAGCTCAAATACTGATACTAAAAGGACATAAGAAATGAATTTTCTAAGGAATGATACCCAAGCAAAGAGAAAATACCTCTACCATGCCGGTGATAACCACCATGACCATGGCTTCCACCACGCCTGCCATCTGCAAAACAAAGGGTTTGAGGATGTAGATGCATAAATGTTTTATAATATACTACTCAGTTTTAGGAAAATCAAAAGGCACTCTTGGAGGCAGAATAACCAAACAAAAGAATGATTGCAAACTTTAGAATAGAGTATGCCAGTAATAACTTGGTAAGCAGTAACCCAACAGTAACCCCCCTAAGCTTTCTGACATTAGTGAGAAAGTTCAAAAGAAACTTTTGGGTGCAATGCATGGTATGACAACATAATATTTCACAAAATCAATGAATTTTATGATAATAATGTAAGAGGGCATAAAAAGAATCCATCAGCCAACATTCAGCATTCACTTCTGAAAAAAAATCAATAATCAGCATGCAAATTACAGAAAATTATTAATCACAATCTAGCAGCTGACGCTTTTCCAACTTCAGGTGGGTACTGTGAACCCAGACCTATGGTATATCCACACATAAGTCAGTTAAGCGAATGGGAAAAATTAGAATTTATTATGAACATGTAATTAAGAAACTGAAAAGGCAGTTCACTACCTTCTCATAGTCATTTGCTCCCCTTTATGCCATTTTCCAAGTAATCATGTATACTAGACAGCTTGCATATTCCAACTAGTATTACTTGAAAAGATGAAATAAAATACATAAGCAAAGCCTACTTATATAAGTAGATTCTCTCTTAGTACATTCTGGGCTTTTCAGCAAACTACCCAGTGAATCCTGTCTGTAATCTAAATTCAACTTGAAAAAATGTTAGACCAAACACAACCATACTGCATCATTGAGTCATAAAACTGCACACCATGCTATAAACACAAAGCCTAAACTAATCATCACAACAGAAATTTCTGAAATGATTCTATCTGCTGGAAGCCTGTCTATCAATATTCTCTCTTAGTTAGCGTAAACCACAAATCTTCAAACCAATACACATTCCAACCTAGAAAAGTAAAAATCATTGGCTTGGACTAGTAACATTGTGTGTCAATCATGTATTCAAAGTTTAAACTAAACAAATGAATATTATAACAGGTCTACTCAAATTCCATCATTCCAGTGTAAATAATTTTATCATATTATAGGCTTGGACTACACAACTTCCGCAAGGCTGAAATTAAGCTTTAATACTAGGCCTGATATTAGCCTGTCTGGGCTTTTGCAATTGAAGCGCAGCAAACAACAAGAATACTTATGAACTAAAGTTGCAGTTTAACAAAGATTAACATTCAAGATCTATCTTTCAACAACTTACAATTTGGTGGCGGCATGACAGGAGGGAAAGAGCCCAATGAACCAGCTCCATAATCCACAAGCTGTCTTTCTTCCAACTCTCGCTGAACCAATTTCCCATAACCACCTCTGCGTATAACGAGTTAAGAAGGCACAAAGTAACACTTGAAATTGTTTTTCTATTTCTCAAGACCTAACCATTAACTGAACTGAAATGAACATCTGATTTTAAACAATCAATTTAACTAGCTTAGCTTAATTAGGAACTCTTCACCGACAATATTAGATGTGCCTTCTCTCAGAGAAAACACTGTTTGAACTTGGATCATTTAAAAAGAGGTAGATGATCGACTGGAGTCATGTCCAATGTGACAAGGAACCAAAACTTTTTGAAGACAGTAATATTGACAAGCTGTTCACCTGGATAAGATAACTCTATCACTCTTCCAAGGGTTTCAATGTATTTTCAACACGGGATAACCCTATTATATTTGTTGAACAGAGAGTCTCCAAAAGAATCTATTCTCATGGACAAATAAGCAATGCTATAATTGTAACCGAAAGAAAATACAAATTAAGATATGGAATTTAAAAATAAGCCAATGAAAGGATATCAGGATCATAGTCTGTACGGTACTCGTCTCTAACCTGCAAAATTAAGGGGACATAAAAGAAAAATAAGAGAACACAGAAGGGTAAAATGCAGCAACAGATATCTGGCACAGCAAGCTCACCTGTCCACCACTTCTACCCCGGCCCCATTGCCTTCCATCCTGGAATCCCCAATCAAAATCCACACGAATTGGACGATCATCAAGAATTGTCCCACTGATATATTTTACTGCATCCTCAGTATCTTCTCTAGAGTAGAACCTGAAAAACAAGTACAAAAATTACTTAATCACAAACCCACTTAATGATATCAATAACTACTATAATTCTAACATTCGAACATCATACTCACAAGACAAAACAAAAACCACAAGGAGTTTTTGAATTCTTATCTAATCCCATAATTATCTTCTTAATTTCTCCAGCTCGAGAGAAAAGCTCGTAAACTTGCTCTTCTGTAGTATAAAAGGACATGTTCCCTATATAAACAGTTGTAGAGGTCAAAAGGGCATGTTCAAATTCCTCTTGGCTTCCAGGAAACTTTCTATCCCGATATGCAGAAATCTTGGACAGGTCCTGCCATCAAAATACAGATAAAATTATTTCTAAAAATATCAAAATTTTAAGTAAAAAAAATGAAATTAAGATAAAAAATAAACCATTTAAGGTTTCGAATCAGCCAGTACCTTGAAGAGGGAAGCCATTACCGTCTGTTGTAAGAATCGAAATTAAACCAGCGAAGTTTATGTACCTACAACAGCAAAAAAAAAACACCCAATAAGGGGCTTAGCTCTACGACTCTATCAAGAGATTGTGAAAAGTGATGAATTTGATTATTAACGTAGAAAAGTAATTGCAATTTATAGCGATAAACCCTAGAAAGAACATACCGCCGGCAGTGGAAGAGCAGGGATTTGATATCAGGGGTTTAGCCACTGATTTGGCTGTCAACCGGAGAAGGAGTTGGTGGTTGGGCCGTTATAGTTCTCATTATATTAAATGCGCGATTGGTACGTTGTGCAATTGTAAAATTTTCAATCCCTAAACCAACTTATAACTGTTTGTGAAATTTATGAATTCACAAAAAATTTTATCATAATTAAAATTTTTAGTTGATTAATCAAACATCATAAATTTTTTTAATTAGCGATATATATATTGATAATTTAATTAGCCAACTAAACAGTCCCTAAAGCAATTATCATTATATTAATTAAAAGTTCAAAAAAAATAATATCTCCAGGATAACGATCTAATTATGAAATATATAATTATTATAATTTAATTATATATTTTTAATATATTTATTATTTTAATTCATTAATTATTTTAATTTATTCATATTTTTTTTAATTCTCTCAAATTATATATCTCTTTATTACTTTTTATATTTTTAAATATATTTTTAATGAAAACATTATTATCCAATTAAGATAAAATATAATTTAAATTAAAAAATGAGATAATTAAATTAAAATAAATAAACGAAAATAATACTAAATAAATAAAGTTAGTATAATCTAAAAATTGAGATTAATTAGATAAGTCTAATAATTTTTAATAGACTTTCAAACACAATCAAAATTATATATATATATATATATATATATATATATATATATATATATATATATATATATTGGTAATATTGTTTGCTAATGTAATACTTCCCCTCATTAAAATTTAATATTGATTGATCTTTTGTCTCTTTTAAACGTGTGATAATATAAGTTGTTTTTAATTTGTGAAAAAATTATATATGAAATAGCTGAATTTTTATAAACTTTGATATTTTTCTAACTAATAAATAAATCAGTGAAAAATTATTGGTTTCATATTCAAATTTTTCTATTTATGTTAATTTTCATTAATTTAATAAAAATTATAAAAAAATAGAGGATTACTTATTGCTGTATTATTTATAATATTATTTTTAACTAATAAATAAATTAGTGAAAAATTAACGGAAAATTATTGTTTTTCTAATTAATAAATAAATTAATGAAAAGTTATTGATTTTAGAGTATAATGGATTTAGTCCGTTTGGATATTTTCAGTATACTAGTTATCATATCTAACTTTTTTTTTTTATTAAATTTCAAAACGATATTTTAAATTAATCATTCAAATAGTCAAACAAAATATTTAGTATTTTTTAATTTTAAAATAATATTTCATGTTTATTTTAAGTAGATTCAAATATATTTTATAAATGGCTTGACATTGTTGTTGGTTATGGATGAAGATGGTAGGACTAATGGTTGAGTTTCATAGCATAACTTCACCTCTTAAAAAATCAATTTGTTTAAGAAAAAGAAAGAATCCCCTTCTTTTGGTCTTATCTTACATGCTCCTCTCCTTTCCTATTGTAGGACGAGATGAGACAAGATGAAGATCAAGAAGCAAAGATGGACTGACTTGGATTGTGAATCCAACAGTGGCAAGGCCCTATTACGAATTTGTACCATATTCTGCAATCCCAATTCCCAAATATATGTGCCATATGTAAGTTGATTATGTTCATTCTAGGGTTGACAGGATCTTGTCTTGCATTAAACTTTTATACTTGTTTTCAATATGTGTTGTCTGAGAGAGAAATTGAACGAATAAAGTGGTAGGCATGCTTTGCAGGCTTCATCATGGTAGTCATTTCCCTGGTATTCACATAGTTTTCTGATTAGTTGAAGACATTACATGGTTTATTTGCCAATTAGATAATGAGTTATCCCCTGGATTTTTGGGCATTGTGCATTTCAATCTCGAGATGTTTTTTACGTGTATCTGACTTCCATGTTTTGCTTGTTTAGGGCTGTAATCTTTATTGGCAATTCGGGCATGGTAAAGGGCTTCGTTGAGCTTCCTTTCTTTAGCTTGTTTTATCTCAACTGTGAAGCAATACAATTTTGTTAATCAATCAATGCAGGCTACTAGTATTCTAAAATAAATTACATGTTGCTATTCTACCCTCATTTTGTAGATACACATTTCATTTCTTTATTATTGTAGATGGATGAAATTGTCTGGTGATTACACTAAAATAGTAAGTGTCTGTTACCTTAGAATCTGATGGCAGTCCCATCTACTTGAATTCTAGGTTGATTAGCTGATGGCAGTCCCATCTACTTGAGCTCTAGGTTGATTAGATTCAGAAAATTCTGAACTGAATTACAGAATTGGGGACATAAATTTAATATTAAAAAAACTATTCTCCAAAAACTTTTACTGTTGTTAAAGCTTGTTCCCAACCAGAGCAATTGTTCTTTGTCACTATATAAACGTCAAATTTTCATTATCAGGGCAGCCAGCTTGTCACCATTGCAAGAACATCAAATATAACCATTCAATTACATTATCCGTGAACATAAACACGTAAAAAGATACAAACCAAGCTTGATATGAATCAAACTAAAAATAGGTTTCCGCAGAATCTTGACAATACTTTGAACGTTGAATTTACTGTGTAAGATGAAATGGCAGAGCATTGACTACCCACATTCAGATACAATTTCATTCTCAACATAATAATTTAATATTCAATACTTAGGTTAAAAATTACACCTTAAACCATATTCAAAAGCTCTCTCAGTAGGGCATAAAATTATATATTCAGTAATTCCCAAGTAGTCACGTCCTGACGATAATAATCATTAAGGAACAGTAACTAGTTCATATCAGACCATACTAATCATTCTTGAATAGTAACTAGTTCATACTCAACCAGAGAAAGATTGTTATTTTCTTGAACTACAAAACTAGCAGGTTCAGTAACTTCGACACGACCCCACTTGTCTACTGCAAGCCTCATAGACCCCTTGAACATGTCAATCTTTGCATTACGCAGAATAATAGTGGTGTCCGGCTTCGTTAGATCAACTGCATTAGACTGGAATTGTATTAAAACATGGTATAAAATGTTGTTTCACCAAGAACTTCACAATTGACACAGAGAAATGCAAACTGTACTATCAATTAAGTAATTGCAGAAATGCCACAGATAGCTATAAAGATGTATAAACAGGGAGATACATATCTGGCTAATATACAGTGCAAAAAACTCCTAGCTATATGTAAAGGATTGTCCAAGTGTCTAAGCTCCAAACAATAGATAAGCTTATCCAAAGTAAGTAAATGTATAATTTAAACTACCAGATCACAGACTAAAGCATTGCAATTACAATGAATCCATAAGAACAAAAAGGAACCATTAGTACAAAATAAAACCTTTTGCCCCCCTAAAAACATGTAAAATCAATATTTCTTTGTGAGACCTTCTACATGAAATCAATACTTCAAAACCATAGAGAAATTAGACGAAAATCAACCTTTGAATTCCTACATTCAAGTTGCACTTGTCTTTGGAGTTCCTCTCTACAATTTCCACAAGAAACTTTTGCAAATAACACAGAAAAAATTCAAATTCAATCACACAGATCAGATATATAACATCCAACCTTCTAAACACCTTAAAAACAAAGCATCAAACCAATACCCAATTCTAATTTACAAATTCTACAACTTTATATGATTTCCCGTAATGATTATGAAGCTATAAATAAATAAAGGCGTTACCTTGGTCATTGCGGGCTGTGAAGATAATCGAACCAGTCTCATCGCCAACAAGACACTCGGCTATACGAGATGGGCGGGGAGAGCGCTGAGATAAAGACATGGGGGCGCGGCGAGGCTTAGGAACAGGGACGGCTTTGGAGTTGAGGACCTTAACGGTGAGATTGTGGCCGGTGGTGCCTGGTTTTAGTTCCTCTACCTTGACGAAAACAGGCTTTCTTTTCTCTGCTGTGGCCATTATCGAGATCGAGAGAGATTGGAAAACCCTTGCAGCCTCCCTCTCTTTTTGTAGCAGTAGTGAATAGAACAAAGAGAAAAGCGGTTAGGGTTTTCGATTCGAGAGTTTTGGTCCGCTGGCTATTATTATTCATTTTTTCAAACTCATTCTGAAATAGATTCGATCGGAATTAAATAAAAAAATAATTAAATTAATATAATATAAAATAAAATATATATATATAATTAAAATTAAACAATCTCAGTAATAAAAAAAAATTATATAATATCTACAACATAATAATAATAATAATATTATTATTATGAGTGTTTAGTAATTTAATTGAAAATTTTAAAATTAAATTTTATAGGAAATCATCGAATCTTTAAGTGTTTGATAAATGAAATTTTTTATTGTATTTTTTATAAAAGTAAATCAAAATTTATTTTCAACTTAATTTCTTTAATAAAATTTATTTTAATAATAAAACTTCATTTTATTAAAATTTTAGTTTGAGAAAAAAAATTTAATTTGCGGATAAAATAATACAATCAAGGAATTTAAGTAAAAATTTTATTTTGAAAATAGAATTTTAATTTTTTTTTAAATATTATATTTAATTATTTTTAAGGAATTTTGAATTTATTTTAACTAAAAACTAGGTGTCTGAATTTGACTGGTGCAAACTTTGCAATACCCCCTTCTTCCACAAGTAGTGGCAAAAGAATAAGATGAACGGTCATCATCACTACTACTTCTCAATTAAGTAACTTCTCAAGGAAGTAGTAGTACTGCTTCTTTTTCTTTACACTTTATTTGGTGCGTTAATTATTCGATGGAAATAAAGAGAAAATAAATAATAAAAATAAAGAAAAAATAAAAGATTTTATATTTTCTTTATGTTATTTGAATTTTATATTTATATAGAAAGAAAATGTAAATTTATTTGTAAAATATTTATTTTATATTCATTATTATTATTCTTTTTATTGTTTACTATAATAATATATAAAATAAAAATTTCATATTGCATGTTTATTTTGTAGTTCATAAAAGTTTTAGGGATAAAAAAATTTGTTGTGTAAACATGTGGAAAATAAGTGTCCGTTTGGCACAGTTTATGAAAAGGAAAAAACAGTTTTTTTGGGTGAGAAACTGATTTTGTCTCAGTTTATAGTGTTTGATAAATATCAAAATTAATAAATATCTAGATAGCTAAAATTCAACTATTCGGATAAGTTAGAAATTAGAGCTTTTGAAAAAAGCTGAATTTTAGATTAAACGCGTAGCTAATTTTAAAAAATTAATAGATAAAAATATCCTTATAAGTTATAAGCAATTTTTAAATTGTATTTTACCAAATACAAATATACATTTAATTACTTTTAAAAATATCACTTTTAAAAAAAAAACGTTTCTTCGTATGAAAAGTTATTTTCATAAACTGTGCCAAATTAGGCCTAAGAGTATTTAATTTATTTTGTTTAAAAACTTAGAGGAGAAAGCTAAGAGTGTAAAAAAGAAAAAAAAAATTTAGTGTGTTTCACTAAATATACATTTATTTTGTACATATATATAGTAAGGCTTTATTTGGCTAATTTTTTAATTTTATTTTTTAACAATAAATTGTAAAAAAAAAAAAAAAAAAGATTAACCATATGAAATACTTATATTAAAAATAAATTTAAATTTAAGCACATATATCAAGAAAATTAAAGTTCATGCTAATTATTATTGTATAGAACTTGCATATCTATCTCATGATTTTAAATAAAAATGCAAAGCTGTTCTTTACATACCTTACATAGTAATCATAATCACCTCCCATAATTATGTTATCTAGGGAATTTCTTTTCCCATATTTCCATTGCATTTTCAAGAGTCTATTACAATTTAAGAGAAGAAATATAGAAAATGGTGATTGAAAGGGAAAAAAAACATATTTTTTCTTGATATTACAATGCATTTTCAAACTTTTTAATCTGCTAATATTAATACTATTGCTTATATTTTTGGGGCAGCTGGGAACAAGATCATGCAGTGCAAGGAAAATTAAGTACACTGAAAACAGAAGTAGAAGGAAAATTAACTCCTTTATTTTTATATATTGAATATTATATAAACATATCACTTTTATGGTCAAAACAAATTTTTCTGTAGACTGCTGCTAATTTTAACTGCATCATCTGTCTGCTAGAAGAACAAATTATTGGTAGTGTTAGTAATAGCAAAGAATAAAACAATTACTACTATCTCTGTGATGCCACTATTATAGCCTCCTGTGATGCCACTATTATAGCCTCCTGTGGCTCTTCTTCCACTTGTTCTTCTTCCTGTTTTGGTAACAGATGTTGCCGGCAGCATCGTAGGATCACTAGAAATATAAATGCTGCAAATAATAACAAATGTAATTTAAGAATCAAGAACTGAGAGTAGTTTCTCAAGTGCTACTGAAATAGGCCAACAAAGGGCAATCAAGCAAAGTTGCAAAAAAATGTATATTTGAGATTAGGTATAGAAACTAAAACTTCTCACCCTACGATAGCAAAGCACATGGCTTCATAAAAGTGTGTATTTTTTTCTCGATCTAAATAAAGCAGGTTTTATATGAAGAAGATTTGACTCAGCATTTTCTATTCGATACGAGTAGGAGAAGACTCCAATTCGAAAATTCTTAAAAAATAGAGAAATCAAAACCAAGTTAAGATGATACGGATTAACCCCTTCTTCTTGCGCCAACAATTTTACCATTTCTGAAGGAACTAGAGTTACATCTCTTTTCCATTTCGATTCAAAAGTTGTTCTTATGTGATTCACACCCCTTTGAGTCCCCGAAAAAGAAAATGGACAAATTTCTCTTCTATTTAGTACTCTCAAGTACAAAGCAATTGAGTTTTCTCAGTTTCAGAGATTTTCTTACATCTTATACTCACAGTTCAGTAGGAAGCCATGCCATGTTTTGAAAAAACAAAGTTACATACACGTAAGTGAAAGGCCATAAGTTCAAAAGTGTTCACAAGAAGATTGGCAGCACTGCAACAATCTTCAGACTAATGTAATTGTGACTAATGTATTGTATTATAGCTTGAATTATGATAAGTTCTGTGAATTACCTGCAAAAATGCGAGTTCTGACACTTGACATATTCCAGAAAGCTGTGATTGCTGATCCTGCTACAATCTTCTTGTGAAAGCAAGCTTCCCATTCTTCCAACACCCGGCATTTCGTGTAATCCACTATAAGTCCCCAAAAAAATTTACTTACAATAAACCAAGAATGCATAGCAAAGTAACTCAATGCATTTGAATTACATGAGTGGATTATATATTACCTTTTTGTTTTATCTGATTAGAATAGCATGAATATAATTTGGGGGTAGTGAATCCAATGAAAAATCCTGCACAAATTCATAAACCAATAATCATATTCACATCAAAAGATACAATAACAAAGAACAAGTTGCTTTTTTGTATAGAGAATTTCAAATTCAAGCATTTGCATCTGGGTTTTAGTTCAGATTGCATATATGAAGAGTTAAATCTATAAACAAGGTATTTCAAATCATTTTCGAAAAGTTCCCATTCACATTCATGATCTAATATTTAGTAATAAATCCATCAAACAAGCATGAATTTACTCTACAGAAAATCTGTATGTTACGAACATTATCCAAATCAAATCCTAGCAAAAAATCCTCACCTATCTTACACACTCTAAAGTATTAGCAATTTGGCAGTGCATATAAGAATTCTAGTGATATACCTAAAGCACAAAGTCTCCTCAGAGTTACGAGGTGGCCATACTCTGCTCCAACAAGCAAGACTGGGATTACCTGCAGCCAGAAAATATAAACCCGTTTTAAACACTCGTTTAAGCCAACATGAAAATTATTAATTGCAATTGGTAATTACTTTGAGGGTCATGGATGGCTCTCCTGAGAAAAGCTCTCTTGCCTTTGAAATTGCAAGATTTGCAGATGGTAGTATTAGTCTTCCCAATTTCAAGATGTCCTCTTCTTTCAGCTTAAAGTTAATTCTCTTTTCGACATTATTTCTGGGATCAAATTACCAAATCTTAGAACACATCAAATAAACCTTAATACAACACTATATTGCAGAAAATCGAATATTGGAATTGTACCTTTGACATATTGAATTGGAGATGAATGATGCACCCAAAAACAAAAGCCCAAGTTGGGAAATGGCGGAGAAAATGCTTTGAACATAAAAAGAAAGGATTTAGATAACTTGGTTAAAACAAAAATATCAAATTGAAACAGAAACACAAACAGAAGCTACCCACTTGAAGCTAAACCCTTTGGCAAAGCAAGAAGACAGGAAACACAGACACCCAAAACCAAACCAAAGACTTGATTTTGCCACTTCTTTCCACGTTATCAGGTCATAAACAATCATCCCAATTCTATCCAAATTGCCTCCATCATCATCATCAACTTCTAAATTACAGAAATCGCCACAAAAATAAAAGCGAAAAAAAAATTACAAATCAATACTAAAGTACCCAAAAAGGAAAATGAAAACGAAAGGAGTATATAATGAATATAAACAGAAGAAGTTGTTTAAACGTACTTGGAGATGGTAATGAAGGGACCAAATAGAGCTTCTCCTTTTTGGACCGGCCACTATGCCTTCTTTTCCTAACTTTGCCAATCTCTTCCACCAAGCCCACCAAATCTTTCTCTTCTCTAATCTCTACCTCCGATCTTCTCCTTGATCTTCTGCTATGCCTTGGTGAAGCACAACCCAAAGAACCCAATTGAGCTGCCCTGCTTCTACATCGCCTACGAGACCCAGTTGGCTCCATAGCAGTCTCCTCAGCCATCTCAAATCGGTCAGCAACACGGGCTCTTGATTTTCTTGGAGATGGTGAGAGGAGGAGGAGTTCGTGGAAAGTAAGAGAATTAGTGGAGGATTTGAGATACAGAGTTGAAGGTGTTGATGGGGTTTTCTTTGCTGGTGAGGGGATAAGGTCTGAAGAAAGATGTGGAGGTTCTTCATTTTCAACAGAATAGCTAATTCGAGCTAAACGAGAAGCTGATTTTATTTGAGAATTGTGATTCGATTTATGAGAAGGAGGCGTTGAATCCATTTATTAGCGCTTTATGTGCTGCAATATCAGATGTTTTGGGATTAATTGAGATTTTAGAAACAAATACTTATAAAAATGCAGAAATCTTGAGAAAATTTTGGATCTTGAAGATGGGATTTTAATTGATAGATAATATGGGGATTGGGTTTTTGATGGAGTTTCTAGTCGGTCTTGAAATGGGAGAAGCCGTTAGAGAAAGGGTTTTGTGGCATTAGGTTTTTTTGAATTTTAGAGATGGGAAAGTGGGGCCCTAAGTTGCAACGGTAAGTAAAAAATGATGGGCTCATCTAAGGGGGTCCATTTATTTGATGGGCTTAACATTTTTGGGGGATCCGGTAAGTTCAACATCCCAAATGAAAATAAGTGTATAAAAACATATAAAAAAATAAAATTATTTTTTAGTGTAAATAATAAGAGAATTATTAACAACTAATTATACTTTCAAGAAATTTATAAATAAATCAAACATATTTAAGATAATTTTATTAGAAAATATATTTCTCAATAACTATATTTTTTTTGGGTTAATTACAATTTCCTTCCTGTAGAATAACCCATTATATTAACTTCTCCCTAATTTTTCAAAAATACACTAACTCTCCATTGACGAATGTTATAATATACTATTAGACCCTTCCGTCCAATTTTATTCTTAGTCAATTGTTAATCAACCTTATAAGGATAGTAAAAAAACCATAATGCCTTTATCCTTTATTTTTAATTAATTATATTTTATTTTTGTTTTAAATTTTTTTTAAGATTAAAAAATTTATTTTCATATTTTTGATAAATTTTAAAATAAAAAATAAATAAAAATATTTTTTAAAAAATATTTTTTATTTTCATTTTAAAAAATAATTTAAGATGAAATTAAATTATTAATTAAATTATTTATTCTTAAATTTTTTAATACAAATAAAAAATTTATTTTCATATTTTTGACAAATTTAAAAATAAAAATTAAAAAATATTTTTATTTTTTATTTGTTATTTTTTAAAAAATAAAATAAAAATATTTTAAAAAAAATATTTTTATTTTCAAATTTATCAAAAGTATGAAAATAAATTTTTTAACCTTAAAAAAAAATTTAAAACAAAAATAAAATGTAATTAATTAAAAATAAAGTATTAGGGCATTTTGGTATTTTTACTATCCTTGTAGGGTTGACTAATGGGAAAATTGGACGGAAGGATCTAGTAGTATATTATGACATTCGTCAGTAGAAAA
Source organism: Aleurites moluccanus (assembly GCA_948193065.1). Classification (NCBI taxonomy): domain Eukaryota; kingdom Viridiplantae; phylum Streptophyta; class Magnoliopsida; order Malpighiales; family Euphorbiaceae; genus Aleurites; species Aleurites moluccanus. The sequence continues at coordinate 12,407 of CANXYC010565192.1, read as the reverse complement.
TTAATGTATTTTTAAAAAATCAAGAAGAACTTAATGTAATGAGTCATTCAACAGGAAAAATTATAATTAACCTATTTTTTTTACTTTCCAAAAAATAAACAGACTTTATCATATTTTATATTATAAAATCTGACACATAAAATTTGATTTTTATTATATTTAAAAGGGTGTAATAAAGATAAATTTAAAGGGTTAGATCCACATTTTAAAATATATCAATAAACTGTTTGAAATTTCAAGCAAAATGAAATATTAAAAGACTGAAATTGTCATATATTGGATCAAAATATTTCACATGTAATAAAAGATTTTGGGTCATTAAAAGTAGATTTTTTAGTGTCGAACACACTAATTATTCTATATACGGGCTTGTCATGACGACCACTGCAACGAAATTATTTCGTCTCCATAAATTTTTAGTAATGAAAAGAGCATTTTATATGATAATTTTTTGCATCATATTTTATCAAATTTCTTGTGGTGCATCATCATATATTTCACGGACATTTGCTCGATTGTCACCGTCTCCTACTGCTGCCCTTTTCATCCTTAAATCGATTTTCTGGGTCTAGCTTCTATCTTTTCCTTGGCAGTCATTATTTCCAAGGGATCTTTATGACTCCTCAACCTTTCTTGACAGTGAGAGTCTACTTTATGTTCCCACTATGATTAATTCAACGATCACAGCAATAGCTACAACAGTGATAATAACATTAACAACAAAGTAAATCATGATATTAATAATAAGAAAACGAACACAAAAGAAATTTGGATTTCCATTTAGATTAAAAAACAATTGATTTGTTCTTTTAAATATTATTCAGTTTACCTATAATTAATTTTTTTATTTTCTCCCTGATTTCATAGGGTTTAGGGGTTACTGTATTATCATTTTAGAGTTTGAAAAAATTTATTATAATGAATTCAATAACATATTTTTTGTATGAGATAAAAATCAACTAAGTTCAAAAAATATAATATAAGTGTGTTAAATTTAAACCGTTAAAATATAATAGTCTAAATTTAACACATTTTTAATATATATTTTTAAATTTATTTAATTTTATTTCATATTATTGGATTCGTTATAATAAATACTATTATATTATAAATTTTAAAAAAATTTATAAAATATTTAAAAATTTTAAAATAATAATACAATAAGAATTATTATTGTATTTTTAATACACCAACCTCTCAATCCCATTTCATACCTGAGTTGAATGCGATAAGGTTGAATATTTTTTAGAGGCTAAAATATAAATTTTTTATTTATATATTACTATATGTTTAAACATAACACGGTTTTAGGAGCGTTTAAGCAAACACGGTCACGTAAATAGGAGATTGCATGGAAATAGCAAATAAAATTGACTGATACGACACGGATATTGTTGCTACTGTTAAGTATATGTTGATACTGAGGACGCGTCAAGTGCAAGACAAGGACGCGTGTCTAAGTTCTAGTGGCGAGTCTTTACTCTCTCACTTGACTGTCGACATAAAAGGCATATTTTAAAATAAAAAATAAAGAGAGACGGCGATGTGGTGGATGATACTGTCGCTACGGGTTACCGTTAGTCATTATCTGATCCAGTTAATTTTCTTCATTCGCCCAAATCTTTGAGGAGAGCGTGTATACACGCTCCGTTATTTGGTTGTAATTTTTTTTATTATCTTATCAAAAGTTATAAAATCAATAATTTCTTTTTAATTAAGTTATAATTAATTTCAAAGACAAAACCAATAATTTCTTTTTATCTCTAAAAATTATTTAATATTATTAAGTTGCCGCCATTTAAAAAAAAAAAACCTTGAGTAGTTCCAGTATTTCAAATTTTCTTAGCTTTATTTGTTTTAATAAATATAAATATGTTCTTTTGCCTATTATTAATATTATTTTTTTCTGAGAGGTTTTTTTAAATTTTAATTTTTTAATTTTAGAATTATTATTATCTTTTTATGAAATTATTGTTGAATAAAATGAAAATGATAAATTCCCTATATGTAATTATATGATTATCACTAATTTAAGAACATAAAAATTGAATTATAATATATATAATTATAGAGTAGACCGTGATTATTTATAATATAAAAAATTAATTATTCTTTTAATGTAATTGCTTTTTATTTATGAAAGTAATATCTATCTAATCTAATTTGAATTTAAAAATATGATTTATAATTTATAAAAATTATATTTTTTATCTTAAGATTTAAGCGTTGCATGCCACGCTCTTGAAATAAAAGCTTGGGGTGACCAAATTACAAAGTCAAGCCGTGAAATAACGCCCACCGTTAGGCTAAAAGCCGGCAGAAAACGCCGCTAGTCTCGAAATTACCGCGTGCCACGTATCCCCAATCAACATTATCCTTTTTGTCTCCGCACTCTCGTCGTTTGGGCGACGCCCAGTCAAAACCCTCGTTGACTGGCCCCACCCATCCTTAACCTTTCATCCTTTACTTCTCAGCCTCCTCCATCTCTATAAATCACACCGCCTCAGTTCCTTTCCAAACCCCTCTCAAACAACCACCACTAACTAGCTTCTCTGTACCGCCACCGCCGCCACACAAACTACCATATTTTACATGCGAAATGGCTCCGAAAGAGAAGAGCACAGCCACCGCTGGTCCCAAGAAAGTGAGTTACAATAATGATAACAAAGAGATACATTATAGAGGAGTCAGGAAGAGGCCTTGGGGTCGTTACGCCGCCGAAATAAGAGATCCAGGGAAGAAAAGCCGGGTCTGGTTAGGCACTTTTGATACTGCTGAGGATGCAGCTAAAGCCTACGACAAGGCGGCACGTGAGTTTCGTGGCGCTAAAGCCAAGACTAACTTCCCTTTAACCAGTGAAATCAGTCCAATTAACACCAAGGTCGTTAACCATATTGATGATCAGAGTCCTAGCCAGAGTAGCACAGTTGAGTCCTCCAGTCTTCCGGCGACGCGTGAGGTAACTCGCAACCTTGGTGGGATTGTGGGAAGGTTTCCGTTTGCTTATCAGCCGCTGAACATTGTGGGTCCCGTTTGGTTTTTTGAAGGTAGTAATGTTAGGCCGGAGTTTGTGAGTCAGCAATTTCCTGTCCGGTTAGAGCCAGTTGGGCTAGAGTTTAATGCTGGGTTTATGAGTTGTAGAACTCAGAGTGACTCGGACTCGTCATCTGTTGTTGATTGCAAACCACAGAGAGGCTTCGATCTTAACCTTCTTCCACCAGAGAAAGAAGAAGCTTGAATTTTTTTTTTCTCGTTAATTTTTCAGGCAAATAACTCAATTTATTAGGACTAATTTCCTATTTCTCGAAAGCTAGAGAATTAGTTTCTTATCATAGAATGTAAATAAATAATTAATTTAGTATAAAGTTTTTGCAAGTAAAGAGAAAATAAATCAGAATTTCTCTTTAGTTGTTATTGTTGTATCCTCACATTATTCCCTGCATTATATGTTTTTCCCTTCTTTTTTTTTTTGGTATTGGAAAAGAAGAATCGATTGTCTTTAGCTCCATAATTTGAAATATTGATGTTTAAAAGCAATTCTATAATGTGTTCTGATTGTATTATTCTTTTTAAGATTTATAATTAAGGGTTTGGTAAAAAAAATTATAAAATTTTTAATTAGGCATTTGGTAAAATTTTTAATTCATCTGTTAGGTTTTTTATTTTTAATAATTATATTAAATTTATTAATTTTTTTAGTAAGTTGTTATTTATAAAAATTTTATTTTATATAAATAAAAATTTAAATTATTTTAAAAAAATTTAATATTTAATTAAAAAATATTAATATTTATCTTTAATAATAATTATATGTATTCATAACAAATTTTATTAATAATTTTATAAAATATTTAATAATAATGAGTGATAACGAACATAAATAATAAAATTTAAATAATAATTTTATAAAATACTTAATAATAATATGTGATAGCGATTATAAATAATAAAATTAAAGGGAGTTTAAATATGGTGCATGAAATAAATAATATTTTTTATCTAAAATTTTCTTAATTTGACCGAACTTGTATCATATTGCTACGTAAGCATTTAACTTTAATCAAATTAAATTTTAAAATCTTACGACTTCCAATAATTTTAAATCAAATTCTCATAATATATGCTATTTTCTGATATTAATAATGAATTATCAGAAATATTTATTTTTAATTAATTTTTATAGTATTATAATTTATAATCTTTGAAATATAAGGTTGTAACACGGAGCAAATCAAGTTAGTTAAGCAGTGCAACTTACTCGAAGCAGAGAGAGGCTAAAAGGAGGGAACATGTCGCGACTACGGCTGGCCGACACGTGTACTTCTGCCGTCCAGTTTAATATTTTATTTTTTTATTGATTATTTTATTTCATTTTTTAACTTTTAATACTTAAATAACTTAAAAAATATAATATAATAATAATATTAAAAAAAAAAGCCTTCGACGGATGCGATTTCCTGGTGATAGAGAAGGAAGAGTCGGTGTTTATTGTGGACCCCACACACAGGAGGAGCTTGAGAAAGATTTTGAATTTTTGTAATTAGAGGAGAGGAGGAGCCGCTACCCTCTGCTACCGCTTTCGGTGGGGGGCCACCGCAACAGTCTACATCGGCGGAATCTATGGAGTGAATTTCGCTTCCGCTTCATTTACATTTTAGACTTATTTTAAATCAATTAAAATTTAATAAAGATACTGTTTCACGAAAGTCACTCGCGCGCGCGGGATAGGAAAGCCTTTAGTGAGGGACACCGAAGAGTGGTGCCGGCACGTTAATTGATGCGTAGGGCGCAGAGAAGACACGAGGGCTTTTTTTGTGACGTGTCGCAGCTACATAGACAAAAAGCTACGCCGCCAGAGTTTTAGATTTTGATTTAATAATTATTATTATTTTCAATAATACGTTCACCGATTTCTCGCCACGCTTCACTTACTTACCTCTTTTGACGCGTACTGTCACCTCACCAGCCTTTTAATTTCCAGTCAAATCTCTCCTCCCATTGAAATGTCTTATCTACCATTTGATTTTTTGACTCTCGGATTCTGGGCTTTTTTTTTTTTTTAGAATTTAACTTAGAATGCTCTGCCCTCGGCTTGGTCCAAGAAATAAGCTATCGGCTTATAAAAAAATTCACAAGCCCATTTGAAGTAATTAAGAATTTTATTTTATTTTACTTTTAAATCAACTAATATCCAATCATCCTCTACTCTGTTTTCACTCCTCCACATTATTTGTCATTCCATACCCTTAAATCACTTCCTCTTGGAGCCAAAATTCCTACCCAGTCAAATAACTCCCCCACAATCACTTCATCTTATGATTGTTTATTTGCACTAAATGATGTCAACATTGGCCCTGAGGTATATAAAAATCAATTTCTAATAATATTTGGGATTCAAAGGTTTTTATTTATCTTGATTATAACTCTGGGAAATTCCATCCAAAAAATTGAGTGTTTTATTAGAAATGGTGACAGGAGGCAAGTTTAGATTTGAGAGTAAATGGTTATTATAATTTGGCAGTATTTCTTGATTATCAATAGGGAATTCTCAAAACCCAGAATAGATCACATTTGAAAATCAAGAATTCTATTAACTATATTTGCTCCTTCTGAGGTATGCTAATGTAGTAAATTTGAGCTCAAAAGGAGTAATTGAAAGACAAGGTGTATAGTTTCATATGTCAGTAAAATAATTTACTAATTTTTGGTGAATATAAAAAAATTAACTATTTTTTTTTATGTGATTATTAGTTTCAAAGAATGAAATGTGACTTTTGAATTTATATTAATCAATTTAAATATGTAGAATAAATGTGACTTCTAACTTCATAAGTTATTTGGTTTAAGATTTTGTATTATTATTTTACTAATTTAATGAAGCTATTAAAAGGATACTACATGACAAGTTTACTATAAAAAATCTTGATCACTTAAAATACTTTTAGGGATTAGAAGTGGCAAGATCTGATCAAAACATTATTATCATTCAGACTATATTTAGTGCACTAATTGAACAGAAATAATAAAAATAAATAAAATAAGAGAAATGAATATAAAAAAAGTATGAAAGTAAAAAAAAATATATATCTTTATAATTTTTATTTTTTATATCTTTTAATTTCTAATTTCTTTATAAAATAGTGAGAAATTTTTATTCTTTTAAAACTTAAATGATTTCATTTCATTTCTTTTCAATCATTTCTTTTCTCTTTCTTTATAGTTAACCAAACAAAAGAAAAAATATTCATTTTTCTTCTTTTCTCTCCATTTCCATTAAAACAAACATAGCCTAAAAAAAATTTGTCACTTGTATTTAAAAAAACAGGGATGACTAAACCAACAACATTTCTATTGCCAAAGGGATGTATTTTCAACCAGATGAAGGAGAACTATTTTCAGCATTAGACAATATATAGAAGATTGATTGGAAAACTACTATATGTCAAGACCCAACCTCAATTATAGTATTCAACATTTGAGTCAATTTATGAATGATCCATGTAAACAATATTTGAATGCAGCTTTACAAGTACTGAGATATTTGAAGGGAGAACCAGCCAAAGGTTTTTTTTTTTTTCCAGCGTATACTACTATTACTCTTCAAGCGCCCTTTTGAGATGCTAATTGAGTTTCATGCTTTTTCTCTTATAAATCCTTGACAGGATATTTTATTTTTCTTGGAAGCTCACTAGTTACTTAGAAAACTAAGAAATAAACTATTTCAAAGTCTTCAGTTAAAGTTGAGCATCACAGCACGACATCGACTATATGTGCACTCTGGATTCTTACATCTTTTAAGATTTGTAAATACCAATCGTGTTGTCTATTTAATTGTATTCTGATAATAAAATAGCCATGCAAATTGCTGCGAATCCTGGGTTTCTTGAGCATACTAAACATTTAGATTTTGATTGTCATATAATATGCCTACAGTTTCAACAAAAAATCATTTTTACTTATCATATTTCTTTTCATCAACAACTAGTTAACTTATTCACCAAACCTTTATCTGCCATCTTTCATCAACAATTTGAATCCAAGTTGGGACTTGTTGAGCTTCCACGAGTACCAACTTAAGAAAGGGATATAAACACAGAGAGAGAAAAGATGAATCAACAACTAGCTGTTATTCATTTATTTAGCTTGGCTTAGTTCTAATTTTATTACTTATGTTTTTTTTTTAGAGTTAATTGTAACTCTTATTCTGCCAGTTGGCAATCCTCCTTTCTTTCTTGTATATAACACAGGCTTTTAGTAATTGAATGCTATAAAATTTTTCTTCTCCATAACTTATTTCTAAAGTCACAGAATTCTACGTAACATCAAGGCGGTAATTGATCTCGAATTCGAAGTATGGATGGATAAATATACCTAATAAACTTGTGGGTTTGTAAAAAAATAGGCGTGACCCACTTAAGCTACTACCTTTTTATCAAGTGACAATTTAATTTAAAAAAAAAAAATATTCCCAATTGATATGGTAATGTTAGGATATAAATAAAAATGTTGAAATTAAACATTAATTAAAATTGAAAGCCTTATAAACTTAATATGAAAATAGACTCTCCAATTTTAATAATTAATTTTTTAAAATTGATTATCCCTAATATATTAAAAATTCTACAATGTGCAAATTAAATTGACAACTCTCTGATATATTGATTAAATTGAGGTTGGATTTATGACCTATTTTTTTTTAAGAGTATTGATGACCTAGTTAATTAATATCACTATATGTGTAAAAGAGTCATGGTTGTTAAAAATCAGATTGAATCGATCGGTCAAATTAGAAAATTAAAAATTAAATTAAGAATGAGTCCGATCAACCTTTAAAAATCAGTTAAAAAACTGTGAGTCATTCGATGAATTGGTTAAATCGGATTAATTTTTTGATTTGAACGTGTCAATTTTTTTTTTTTTTAATTTTGATCAAAAATAATAAATATCAAATTATATTTATTTTTATCATATATATATAATAAATGTCAAATTATATATATATATTATTTTTTTTTAAATTAACCAATTCGATTCTGGTGGAACCTCTGACTCTCAACCTTCACTAAAACCGATTCTAAAACATCGGAAAGAATGTCAAAATAAATTAATTGTCAGTTTCAAGTGGAAATTCATATATTAGTTATTGTTATTAATATTAAATAGTAAATTAGTCCTTAAAAAAATTACACACAAAATAAAAATATTACACAAAATAAAAAAAAAATATTAAAATAAAATCAAAATCATAAAATTATTACTTTATCTTTTTTGCAAAATTAAATATTCCATAGTTAAAATCATGTATATAAACTTTTAATAGTAAGATTTTAGTTAGATAATATTTTATAAAATATTTAAATATTTAATCATTTTAAATCATTTGATAATGTTTAAAAATTTCAGTTAAATTGAATTGATTTAAAATAGTAAGTATAAATTTTTAATTTAAAATTTATACTGAAAATATTAACAACTCAAAATTTAATATAATTTTAGAAAACAAGTAAAATCTAGTTAACAACTAGTTTTTAATAATGAAATAAAATGATTTTATTAATTTAAAATTGTATTAAAAATTAATTTAAAATGCATAGATATAAAAATAGACAATATGCCACTAATTTTTTTTTTCCGACAGAAAAAAATCCACCAAATTGGAATGAATCACATAGAAACTCGTGTAACCAGTAATATTCTATGATTGGCTATAATGATAGGCTTCTGTGACAAATCAGCACGGTATAATCTGACATGGCTAGATCAACAGATCAAACAGTGGTACCGCCAACACCAAACCATCACCACTCCTCGTCTACGATCGGGAGGAAGAAGAGAGAGAGAGAGAAAAAGCACTGAGCCTGAGAAGATGGACCAAAAATGAAAAGAAAAGAAAACAATAACAAAAATTAAAAAAAGTTACGATCTCTTTCAAAATCGTAATTAAGCGAATTCGTTTCAATATTTAACCTATTTTTTATTATTTTTATGGAGATTTTTAGCTAAATTTTTTCATGAATTTATGAATTTTTCTCGCAATTTAACTGAGATTTCTTCATTTGGTGATTGATGCCTTGTATATTCTACGCATTTGTGCTGTTGCTAATTGTTGCAGGTTTTGAAGCGGTGAATTAATCGGAATGTGTTGATTTTTGTGAATCATTTGATTATAAAATCAATAATGAAGCGATTTGTATACATAAACGATGATGAATCGTCAACACAGAAACTTTACTGTGATAATCGCATATCAAATAGAAAATATACCTTATTAAACTTTCTCCCCAAGAATTTATGGGAGCAGTTCAGGTTGATTCTTATTTTTATGCTAATTTGTAATAATGTATATATTTTTATATTCATTTTTTGCTGTTGAATTACATTATTTTTTTTTTGGCTTCTGATTGCAGCCGGTTCATGAATCAGTATTTCTTGTTGATTGCTTGTCTTCAGCTATGGTCACTAATTACACCTGTAAATCCTGCTAGTACATGGGGTCCCCTGATTTTTATATTTGCAGTATCAGCTACAAAAGAAGCTTGGGATGATTATAACAGATATCTTTTGGATAAGAAGGCAAATGAGAAAGAAGTTTGGGTTGTTAGGCAGGGTATCAAAAGACATGTATGAAATATGTTTGGTTTCTTTTCTCTTGTTAGTGATGCATTTTCTCTTGCTCTGAATTTATTAGAAGAACAATTAAATGAAGATTCAATTGAGTTTAGAAGATATAGAGATGCTTGATCGTAGAACCTTAACACGTAAACAAAGGCTTTGCCAACTCAAAATATATGTCTTGTAGTGCTAAAGCTTAGTGTTATCACATTTCCATTTCAAGGTCTCTCTCTCTTTTTATATTCAAATTGTTCCCAATGCCCTTCGAATTTGAGCCTAATGTTAAAAATACACACATGTATTTGTGTACGCACGTACATGCACATTAGATTTATTTATTAAATAACTCGGTTGCATTCACTTCTAGATACAAGCACAGGATATCTTTGTGGGTAGTGTAGTGTGGCTTCGTGAGAATGATGAAGTGCCATGTGATCTTGTTTTGGCTGGTACATCAGATCCCCAAGGTGTCTGCTATGTGGAGGTAAATATGCAATTCGGTAAATTATTGTTGATGCTGTAACTATAACTTGTTATTTGTGAAATCTTATGATTCCTTTTTGTATCGTTGTGAACATCCTTCATTTATAATAGCATGGCATTTTAAATATTAAATTATCATTTTATAAATTTGGAATGACACAACACATTTAAGTGAAGTAAGGTTGAGAGCTAGAGCCTGTGTTAGACTTGGAGGATCATCAGTTTCCTACACAAGATGTACACTCTTTTATGATTTACCACATAGCTTTTGGCCTCTCTATTGCTCAAAGCAAATTGGCCTTGTGGATTAAAATTTGAATAAGGCTACAATATCAATAAGTTATTGCCAAATATATTTGATTACAATCAAATAATTTAAAAATACTTCTGTCATTGCATCTTTCTCTAATTGAACTCTCCACTTATTTTTACATCCTAATTTTGTTCCTCCTTTAGATAGATGATAATTCTAAGAAGTATTTAACTGCAGAAGCTAAAAACTTCTCAGGTTATGTTTAGATGGATATTATATTCCAATCACAAGTTAAAGCAGGCTTATTCAGACATGCTTACGGGCAGATAGCAGATGTTATTATGTTATATAAGATGTTGGGGACCTGTGCTATGACTATACTGCTTCCATTATGTACATGCATGTCTGTTTGCAAAAGAATACAATGCTTGAACTCAATCATATTTTATTTCTTATATATTACATTCTGGGTAGGTTTTGGCCTTTGGAAAAGGTATGATGTCAAGGCAAACAATTCTGGCCTATAACATTGGTCAAAGTTCTCCTGCCTGTTCTAATTCTGCTATAGTACTATGATCCATTCCCTTGTTGCTTACCCTAGTCACCTACCACAAATTTCTCTTAACCATCTGCAAAAATGGCGCTTTTCTTGTCTTGAGGACCTAACCAAATGGGATCTTTTATATATATATAAAATGTGGGGATAGATTGTAGCATTCATTTTCAAGAAGGTGTTTTGTTTTTAGCATTTTGGTATCCTGACAGTCTAAACATAATTTGCAGACAGCTGCCTTAGATGGTGAAACTGATCTGAAAACAAGGGTAATACCCTCTGCTTGCATGGGAATAGATTCTGAATTGTTGCACAAAATCAAGGCAAGTTTCTTTAAGTTTTGTCAATCACAATCACAAAGACTTTGCTGGTATTTCACCGTATGTTTCCTTTGGTCCTGAGTTGTTCAATTTTGTTATCCTCAGGGTGTTATTGAATGTCCAAATCCAGATAAGGACATCAGAAGATTTGATGCAAATCTGCGCTTGTTTCCTCCATTTATTGATAATGATGTTTGCCCTTTGACAATAAAAAACACAATTCTTCAATCATGTTATTTGCGAAATACAGAGTGGGTTTGCGGGGTAGCCATCTACACAGGCAAGTGATATTTTGCCAAGTGCGATAGTCATAAATATTCTATATACTAGTTTTTTCTATTTGTACCCTTTTATCTGTTTATTATGCTTGGACTTGCAAATGATAGAAATATATTGTACATGTGCTTATATATGTTGATGGAAATATAGATATATATATAGAAAGATGTAACTGTTAGGATAGAAATATATTTTGCAATGCATGTGCTTAAATATATGAATGGATGTATAGAGATTGATTGAGAATTTTAACCTTGGCTTTGGTTGGGTGTATGCTTAGGATTTACATTATTTTTAGTACATGTACATGCATATGATACGAGTACATAAGATAGAGATTGGTCCATTGGTTAATTCACTTACCTCTTTGCATATAGCTTCATATAGTCTTACCACGATAATTACTTTTTCCAATGTTACATGTACTTCTATTGTTCAGAATAACTCGTATTGTTGGCAAAAATTCTTGAATCTCTATGTGTGGAATTTGAATGATAAGCTATCACATCTCTCTCTCAACTGTTTCTCAAATTGTGTTACCTTTTACGCTATGAATTTTGTTCTTGAATTATTTGTCTTCTTGGTTTTTTTTCTTGAATTATTTGTCTTCTTGGTTTCTTTGTTCACTAAGTTCTATTTTTTTTTTGGTTTACTATTTAGGCCTACTTCCTTGCTGGTGATAATTTCCAAGTTCCTGTGATCTATGTGATATTGTTAACAAAAGTTGTTGCATCACTATGTAGTTTCTTTATTTTCTCTTACCTTTCAGGCAATGAAACTAAGCTGGGTATGAGCAGGGGTATTCCTGAACCTAAGCTTACAGCTATGGATGCCATGATTGACAAGCTGACTGGAGCTATATTTGTTTTCCAAATAGTGGTAGTTATTGTTCTAGGCATAGCTGGGA